>JASPKZ010003868.1:6490000-6555258 GCA_030220185.1 Diploptera punctata | reverse complement strand
CTATAGAACAACAGTGCGCATGCGCCAGAGTTTATAGAGCCAGCAATAACCCACAATCGAACCACATATCGATTATCATCCTCGATTAATATCCTTCGCTATGAAATTTAAATTACCAATATTTGCAACAAATCCCCAAATCTATGTAAAAAAAATATATGAATAGTATTAAAATTCAAGAATGAGGTGGGAGAATAACATTAACTATGATTTGAGGGAAGTAGATTATACAGGGAATGATTGGAAAGCATTAGCTCAGGATAGGGATGTATGGAGAGCTTATGTCCGTGCGGCCATGAACCTACGGGTTCGATAGTGCCAGTGAGAAGTAAGTAAGTAAGTAAGTAAGTAGTATAAGTATTAAAATTGCCAAACGTTTATTAAAAATGGGTGTACACTTACTTATCACTCCCTAACGCTGATCCAACCAGCGATAACCCAAAACAGCGATAGGAAAATCATATACTAAGTAATATACTCTGTGGAGAAAATTGCAGTTAGCATCACAATATTGTCCACCGCTGTGGTCTCGAGGTAGCGTGCTGCCTTGTCACGCAGCGGGCTCGGGCTCGGGTTCGATCCCCGGTCGGGGCAGTTTTTCTGAGTGAGGTTTTTATCGGGGTTTTTCCTCATCTGTAAGACAAAGTCGGGAAAACTTTAAGGCCCAAACGGTCCCCGAAATCATATGGCCATCATCATCATCCTTATCATTATCATTATCCTTTACCGGTGTGGAAAGCAACGGGAAGCTACCCGTTCCCTATAAAGCTGCAAGCATAGCATGAAATGCCATGATTGCAGTGAAGGACCTGCCTTCGGTCAGAATTACTATGGATGGATCACAATATTGTTTAACAGTGTCATAATATTGTGATTTGCATATTTAAATAAATACTTCAAAATTGTCTAATAATGTTATAAAAATTGTTTGAAAAAGTTTAAAATATTAAATAATGTTAGTAAATACAGAATAAGAACTATAGTTTACAACAATATAACTGAAAAATCAAGCGCTAGTAGAAGTGCAGTTGAGCCAAAATTCAACTGTACAAATATAAATGTTGCATACTGTATATCAATAATATCACAATTTAGGCTTATTAAAATGGTTTTTCATCAAATGGATTAGTCGAGATACTGCATATTTATTTATTTATTTATTTAGCATATGTGGTCGTCGCGATATCAGTCCGGTCATTTCTTTCCTGTAGATTCTGAGCATGTATAAATCTCCTCAGAATGGGATACCGACCCATCGCTGAGAAGTTTTCAGTGATGGGGTTGCCACCTTGAGGCCTCTGAACTTGCCTGCTTTTCTCTTTGGGAGTGCTCCCATAGCCAGTGGGTCCGGTTTGTAAGAGCCGGATACTCGCTCTCACCTTCTCCCGTCTGCAGTAACCATGAGTTATATTGCCCAGGGGTGACGACGAGAACATGAGAGTAGGATTTACTGGTAGAGCTGTCTGGTGTTTGGATAGTTGGCTTTACACAACTACAGATCCACAGGACGAAGAGACCCAGGACGACCTAAGAAGCTATGGAGGAACAAATTTCTATCCTGAAATGGAACCGACCAATTGTTATCGATGATTATGGTTTTTTTTTTCAATTTATGGAAATATCAACACGCCAAAAGAAAACACAAACTATTCCAATTAGACGGAGAGATTTCAGACTATAGTCTGTAAATCATCACACAATTCCGAACTTTTTAGAGCATAATACAATTTATAAAATCTTCAAAAATAAAAAATAAATGTTTTGAGAGTCGAACGACTTTTTCAGCGAAAAAAACAAACTTCTATCCCATCTACCCATTCTCTATGTCCAGGGATATACTAAGTTTCTTGATTTTTTCACCAAAAAATGGCAAAAATTTGGAAATCTTTAAAAAATACCAAATACATTTTACAGAATGTGAGTAGAATTAAAAAACAAAAAACACGATTATATCCCAAAACTTCAGACATCATTTCCCAATGCTTTTGGCCAAAAAATGGAAATATTTGCAAACATCTTGTAAAACAGGTCTATAAATAACTCCGAGTACAGACGACTGTATCCGAGGTTTTTACAGTAAAAAAAATGCAAAAGCCGTGTCCTTGAATTATCAATATATCTTCTAAGATGCATTAAACACTAAAAAAAGGGCAATAATCATAAATATTAAATTATTAGATAATATTCCTCATTTTTAAAACATTCTTTCAAAATTTTATAAATTATTTTCTTAATTTTAATTACAATATTTTAAAGTTTTTTTTTCGAAATTAAAAATAAATTAAGCATTTTTATCACAGTGCGCCATGTTCTAGAAAGACAAAGACGTAGTAAAAGCAATGTGGAAGCAGAAAATACAGGTCGACCTTAATTTCATAACGTAACAGCGCCCATTCTCTTCAGTATCGAATTTGCAGAACGTTATTCAAATATATATATATATATATATATATATATATATAGGTATGTCATAAAAGGATAATTAATGCCTGAACCGAGATTCGAACTCAGGGCTAGAATATATTAACTGTTATGTTAGCCGCGAGATGGCAGTTGGAATAAATTTTCCGCTACCTCTTGTGTGAATTGAGAATACTACATGTATAAGAAAATTGTATGCTTGTATTGGAATTCTTGGGTAGCTCAGTTGGTTAGAGCGCTAAAGGTACAGACTTTAGAGACTCGAGTTCAAATCCCGACTCAAGCATTCTTTTTTCTTTTCATATCATCTATTATATATATATATATATATATATATTATTTATTTATTTATTTATTTATTTATTTATATTTATAAAAACGGTAAGCCTACCCTTTAGTTGGCAATGTATCCTGCAAAATACGTTGATTTCATTAATTTTAATATATTATCATAAAATAAAATAAAACTAATTGATTGAAAAATGCTTAAATGTACAAAATAGTATATAATATTAATAATATGACTATTTTCTCATTGCTGTAAGTCAAATTTATATAGTTTTCTTCTTGATGAATTTCAAGGGAAATTTATGCCCCAAATCTTAAATTTCAGTATATTCATAAAAATAAAATAAATAATTTAAAAGGAACAAAGAGAGATGAACAGACAGGTGAATGGAGAAGACTACATAACAATGAACTGCATGGTCTTTATAGGAAGCCAGATATAATAAGAACAGTTAAGTCTCGTAGACTGCAATGGGCAGGACATGTTGCGCGTATGGGGAATGAAAGACGTGCATGGAAGCTTCTTGTAGGAAAGCCAGAGGGAAAACGCCCAGTTGGTAGACCTAGAATGAGGTGGGAGAACAACATTAACTATGATTTGAGGGAAGTAGATTATTCAGGGAATGATTGGAAAGCATTAGCTCAGGATAGGGATGTATGGAGAACTTATGTCCGCGCGGCCATGAACCTTCGGGTTCGATAGTGCCAGTGAGTAAGTAAGTAAGTAATTTAAAAGGTTCATACTTAACGAAGCAGTAAGTTTGAAGACATCTCAAGATGTTGCTATTCTAGATCAGACTAAACCCAGTGGTAGCGCATCAATTAGTACTAGTGGTAGGACTTTATTAGACAAAAAGTAAGATATTTACAATATTATTTACAAATATGGGTCGCACGGGCAGTAAGCCGTACGTGCTGTTGACAGTCCGTTACAATAAAGCAATAATTGCTACTAGGGTAAAGAAAAATAAACAACAAAAACAGCAATAACATTACAATTACATAAAGAAAACACAATAATATTACAATTAAATAATAACACAATAGCATTATACATTATCAATTAGTAAGTGCCCAGCACTCTTTCGTACACGTTACCAACTCCAGCTGAATTAAATGCTAACAACTCGCTAAATTTTAAAATTATCTAACGAAACGATTTTTTTTACTCTACTAAATAATACTCCTTACACAAACGGTGATATTATTTTATTATTATTAGGGATTCATATTAATAAAAAAATAAGTTTATGCACTAAAAGTGAATATTTGATTACAAATAGCATGTATTATTCCACTCTTTGTATGTGGAACCAAGAAACAAGACAGAAGTTTTATTTCTCGTTATACTGTGTTACAATCTTACCTTTAGCACATAATAATTCTACTTCATTATAACTATTAATATTTTATTTCAGTTATGAGACTTTGTAAGAACTATGATCACATCTCAATAGTTTTACTATTTTTTATTTTGTTTCAAAATTATAATAGTATATTACGATGCGAGGTTGGGAAGTGATTTTTTTACGGAAGCAAGGAAAATGTTTAATTTCCGAAATTCTGTAAAACACTTCACAAATGTGTGTTGTACATTATTTGTTGCGCGATATCTTCAAAATAATAAATAATACTAAAATAATAACACCTTTGTTGGAAATATTTGCGTCCATTATAAACAACTGATGACTAACGTTAACAGTGTTGGCAAAGTTTATTAGTTGAGACTACAGCAGGTTGTGACACCAATCTAGTCATAAAATGGCGGCAAGTAGGTATTTATTGTTTTATATTGTTTCAAATAATGTTCCGTTCATTTAAAATGTAATTATTAGTTTTATATAATGTATATTAACACTGCCTTTTAGATATGTTTTGTATATACATTGTACGTAATAGCCCACACGTGGTTTGTAATATGTACTATTACATTGTAGTTATTTTATTATAGTATAGTTATTTAGGTTTGCAACCCCGAAATGTAGGAAGATGATCTTTCAATCATGGTCGCCATTGTTGTAAGTCGACAAAACGCACTATCGTGCAAAAACGTATTTTGTATGATTTTCAGAACGCACCCTAAAAATAAGTAGGTAACATTAATTTAAATTACTTCAATATCTTAGTGCACTAACTAATTAACTCACTGGCACTGGCCGCGCGGACATAAGCTCTCCATACATCCCTATCCCAAGCCAATGTCTTCTAATCATTCACTGTATAATCTACTTCCTCAAATCATAGTTAATGTTATTCTTTCACCTCATTCTTGGTCTACCAACTGGGCGTTTTCCATCTGGTTTTTCACAATAAGCTTCCATGCACGTCTTTCATTCCCCATTCGTGCCACATGTCCTGTCCATCGCAGTCTACGATACTTAACTGTTCTCATTATATCTGGCTTCCTATAAAGACCATGTAATTCATTGTTATGCAGTCTTCTCCATTCACCTGTCTGTTCATCTCTCTTTGGTCTAAACATTTTCCTAAGAAATTTATTTTCAAATACCCGTAATCTCCTCTCCTCCCTTGAAGTAGGAGTCCATGTTTCGCATCCATATAATATAACTGGTAGAATAATAGTTTTATCCATCCATAGTAATTCCGCCTGAAAGCAGGTCCCTCACTGCAATCGTAGCATTTTTCATGCTATGCTTGCAGCTTTACTAGGGAATTATAGGTGTGGTAGCTTCCCGTTGCTTTCCACACCGGTGAAGGATGATGATGATGATGATGATAAGGATGATGATGATGATGATGACGATGATGATGACCATATGATTTCGGGGACCGTTTGGGCCTTAAATTTTTCCTGGCTTCTGTCTTACAGGTGATGAAAAACCCCGATAAAAACCTCACCCAGAAAAACTGTCCCGACCAGGGATCGAATAAGGGCCCACTGCGTGACAAGGCAGCACGCTACCTTAGACCACAACGGTGGACTAACAGTTTTATAGACCATGTAATTCATTGTTATTTAGTCTTCTCCATTCATCTGCCTCTTCATCTCTCTTTGGTCTAAAATTTGTCCTAACAACTTTATTCTCAAATACCCGTAATCTCCTCTCCTCCCTTAAAGTAAAATTCCACGTTTCGCATCCATATAATATAACCGGTAGAATAATAGTTTTATATATTTTCTTAGTATACTATATAAGCAAATGATAATTTAAAATTAAGTAATCTATTGATTTGGCGTTTTCTTGATAAAAATACATTATGTATTTAGTACATTAAACTATTAAACTTTTATATGATTTTCATAAATATTTATTTTATTTAGCATTCATAACAGATGTTTCAATTCACTGATATTCACCAGACGAATGTTATAAATACAAATAAACATATTTATGACATTCGTCTGGTGGAGACACAGTGAATTGAAACATCTGTTATGAACGCTAAATAAAATAAATATTTATGGTAATAATATAAAAGTTTGATGGATATATTTATAAAATAAATTTTAAATAAAATATTTACATGAATTGATCAATTTTAATAAGAAATCAGCTGAATAAAAGCTTCTCATGGAGGAATTACGTAAATTAAGCAAATTTCTCAGCAAGTCGAATTGATCGCCGGATTTTTCCGGTTTACAGAATATATATTTCCTTTGTTAACCCTTAAATTCATAATGTATCCATTTGGATACATCATTCGGTCCTGTTAATTTAATGTTTTAAATAAATCAGAAGAAAAGGAACAAAATGAAACCACTTAAACGTGTGTTTAATTATACAATATACCTAATAATAACAGTTATACAAGATTCCGTTTTCACTGCGGTCCGCCACATTCAAATAACTAGCAGAAGAAATCTGTGTTTTTGCCAATTTAAGGGTTAAGACCGAGAAGTGTGGAAGAAAAAATGTGTATATTTTGGGTTGAAGGTACCTGTGTAAATAACAGAAGCAATCCTGAAATGAAATGAATTAAATCATATATTTCCAATTACGTTGTGGAAAACGTTAGAGCAATATTTAAATTAAAGCTTTTCAGGTAAAACCCCATTCCTCATGGTTAGATTTCGCTTATTTTTATGACACCTTTGTTGCTTTATTTTAATGCAATAAGGCCTACGACAAGTTATTTGTGGAAAATCGAAAATTGCTGCCAGTAAAGATTTTTTTTTTGCCTCATATAAACTCCCACTGCTAATGGGCCAATTTTGCTGGTTTACCCTATTTGTATTAATTAGTATGCAGAGTTGTAGAGTTCTTGGGTTCAAATCCCGGTTGACGCGTTTTTTTTTCATATCATATTTGGCTTTCATTTCCGAATGTCAACATTTAATCATAATATCGAAATCCGATTGAGGGTCTTTCCACTTTTTCAGCGGTTGCCCTTTTACCAGCTGGCTGCTGGCCCTTCACATCCACATGTGTCAATGACAGAGGTAGATGATCAACAGCCAGTGTAGGGGTGACATGTGGTTAGCATGTCGAGTCCCCCAGCCGTTATAGCTGGTTCCTCAACCTGGAGCCGCTACTTATTGTAGCTACCCAATTGCCTCACGATGCTGGGTGGGCACCGGTCCCATACTGGCCGAAATACCATGAGAAAATTTCTTCCCCCACGGAGACTCGAACCAGCGCAAGTCCCGTAGCTCTGCGCCAAGGCTTCCTACCTTAACCGCTCGGCTACGGCGCGGGACTTAATATCGAAATAAATATCATTATTTCTAGAAAGTAAATATTCTCTTTAAATTCTTGCTTGTTATAGAAGCCATAATATAACAGTGCGACCGATATTTCTTCATAAGACATAAATGATAGGTCTAATTCTAATACAGATATGGAAGACCAACTATGATTTGAAGGAGGTACACAGGGAATGATTAGAAGATCTTAACCCAAGATACAGATGCACAGAGAGCTTAGACCTGTGTCTGCGCGGCCATGGACCTCCAAATTCCATAGTGCCAGTTTGTTATTTAGTACAAGTATTAATAATTTAACTCATGCCCCAAATGGTAGTCAATGACCAATCACGTTTCAATGACTTTTGTTTTACAACCAATGACAGTAGTGTTTCACCTCGCTTTTTATCGATTTCTCTTTATCAACTCCTGCTTTTGTGATAAAGAAAGCTCCTCCTTTTTAATATTCTATACAGGTCAGAGCATTATTTTTCAGTGACTGATTCTCCAACAAATAAATTGAATATAGCAAATAATGAACATATTCCTTGATTTTACTGAGTTGCTTACTAAAAATGAATTAATAACCTATAATATTGGTTATAATATACAGTTTCATGTGTTTCATTATTTCCCCACTAGGCTGCATTCTTACAATACTGCAATCCTATTTGGAAATAAATAGTGTGATCAAGTTGCATTGAATAATCATAACCTCACATTTCTGATTTGTTTTCAAACATCGCCGTTTACATTAAATATGTACATATTTTAAATACCGGTAACTATATTTAAATAATGATTTGTGAGTAAACAGCTTAATTGTATTCGTTAAATAGTCCTAACAAATACCACTCTTCATTTCCAAATCCACTAGATAAATTCACACGTCACTTTGAGACTCGTGAATTTACCCATGATTTAAAAATTACTCGTGGCATTACTTATGATAATAAAATTATTAATAATATTGAAAATACTAGTAATAGTAATAACCGAGGCTAGCGTTGTTATGCAATAAAAATAAAAATGGCCAATTGTAATGAAATTCCTACCTATAATTTATCGTGAGGATTGAGAAAAAATAGGGAAACACCTCAAGTTGTTCGGCACAGGGTTTGAAACAAGGGATTTCCCATGTAAGTGTCCTATGATGTATTAACTCTCTTGGTGTATTATTATTATTATTATTATTATTATTATTATTATTATTATTATTATTATTTATTATTATTATTATTATTATTATTGTTATTATTTATTATTATTATTATAATACTACAACTATTAGTCATTCAAAATATATTCTGCAGGCGGAAGAATTACGAAGCTCTGTTTGTTGCTACACGTGACGTCTTATAAGGCAGTGTACACTGTCAGCGTCCCACGTCCCATTCCCCTCTGCACTCAAAGATAGCAGTGTCACATGTTCTCTTCCTGCATAAACACGACTGCAGTGCCCTCCGTCAACAACTGCGCTTATCCCTTAAACTGATAATATTGTGTATGGTATCGTGAAACATCATTGCTTTGTTCTCAGCGGGCCTAGGTACGATATCGGGCCGCGATTGGTATCCGGGTTAGGTTTTCGGAGTTTTTCCTTACTTGTAAGACAAATGTCTGTAAACTTTAAGGCTTTCCCGAAGATTTGGCCATCACAATCATCCAATCAAATTCGCCTTGTTTATTATGAATGTGATAGTGAGTGATATGACTTGTCGTAAATGATCGTACTGTCTCGGAAGTGCCTCCGCGTTGAAGTAGTCCCTTATTCGGAGAGCCCTCTAGCCATTGTGTGGTCAAAAAAGTATGTATATGATCAAACGTTTAAGTTTTCTCTCCCAATAGGTAATGTCACTGTAAGGGCTGGGGCACGTAAAAGTGACTAAATAGAGAGGTGAAACTATTAATAAAATACGAAGAATTATTATCATAAGTAATATAGTACAAGTATTAATAATTATTGACTATTTAACTCATGCCCCAAATGGTAGACAATGACCATTCACGTTTCAATTACTTTTGTTTTACAACTAATGACAGTCGTGTTTCACCTCGCTTTTTACGATTCCTCTTTATCAGCTCCTGCTTTTGTGATAAAGAAAGCTCCTCCTTTTTAACATTCTGAACAAGACAGAGCATTATTTTTCATCCAAATACAAACAATAATCTTCGCAGATGATCAAGTACTTCTAGCAGAGAATGAAGATGATTTGCAGAGATCAGTGTTTAAATTGCGGAATACCCTGGAAAAATACATGAAAATAGCTGAAAATAAAACCAAATCCATGGCAATCACTGGATAGGGATTTTCGAGAGAAAAATAATAATAAATAATAAACCAATAGAACAAGTAACACACTTTAATTATTTAGGTAATAATATATCACAGTTTCATAATCAAAAAGATGTGGAAACAATTTAGAAAAATATAACAGACTAAATGGTGTAATTAGGAGAAATTTTGAAAACAAATTAGGAAAGAAATCCAATTGAGATTTCATAATGCCATAGCCAAACCTGCTCTACTATACGGAAGTGAATGCTGGACACTTCGAGCAAAAGATATATCCCGCATTAATAGTTCACAAATGAAATTCCTCCGATCACTAACTGGAGTAACTTTAAGGGATAGAATGAAGAGTGATGAGATAAGGATGCAGTGGAATAATAGGGGTATGGTGGAACATATACAAAATTATCAGATTAAATGGTTCCAACACGTCCAGAGAATGTCAAATTCCCGTTTACCAAAGATGATTTACCACCTCAACCCTAAAGGCAAAAGAGACCTCGGAAGACCCTTCAACCGATGGAAAGATCAGTTTTTGTAGTCGCAGAACGGGCATCATCACCCAATACTGCATACCGAAGAAGAAGAAGTAATGCCACGAGTGATTTCCAAATCATCGATAAATTCACGAATCATGAAGTGAGGTGTGAATATACGTAGAGGATTTTGAAATTAAGAGTGGCATTTGTTAGGACTATTTAACGAATAAAATGAAGTTGTTTACTCAAAAAATCATTATTTAAATATAATTAACGATATTTTAAAATAATTATATATTTAATGTAAACGGCGATATTTGAAAACAAATTATAAATGTGTGGTTATGTTTATTCACTGTAACTTGATCATATTATTTATTGCCAAATACGATCGCATTATTGTAAAAATTCATTTAATAAATGGAGGAATAATGAAACACATCAAACTGTGTATTATGACCAACATTATATATTATTTATTTTTTAGTAAACAACTCAGTAAACATCAACTATATGTAGACTTCAAAAAAGCATATGATTCAATTAAGAGGGAGAAGTTATATAGTATCCTGCTGGAGTTCGGAATTCCTAAAAAGTTAGACTTATACGAATGTGTCTAAATGGCTCAACGAGTAGGATGCGTGTAGGCAAACAGTTTTCAGACACTTTTGAAATCCAGAATGGGTTGAAGCAAGGAGATGCACTATCTCCTCTACTATTTAATTTTGTACTAGAGCATGCCATTAAATCTTTAGAGAATGAGGAAGGCTTACAACTCAATAGTATTAATAAGCTGTTAGTTTATGCTGATGATGTAGTACTACTGGCCGATAGCGAGGAGATACTAAAGGCCAACACGCACACACTATTGAGTAACACTAAGAAATTAGGACTGGAAGTAAATATCAGTAAAACTAAATATATGGTCACACGTAGAAATACATTATATAATGGAAATGGACAGCTAATGACAAATGAGGGAAATTTTGAGGAATTGGCTGAATTCAAATACCTAGGAACAATAATCACAAATAGGAATGAGATGCACAAAGAAATTAAACATAGGCTCAATTCTGGAAATGCATGCTATTATGCATTGCAGAGACTTTTGATGTCCCAACTCCTTTCAAAAAAACGTTAAGCTGAAAATATATAAAACTATTATTCTAACCAGTTATATTATATGGGTGCGAAACATGGACTCTTACTTTAAGGGAGGAAAGGAGATTACGAGTATTTGAGAATAAAGTTCTTAGGAAAATTTTTGGACCAAAGAGAGATGAACAGACAGGTGAATGGAGAAGACTACATAACAATGAACTACATGGTCTTTATAGGAAGCCAGATATAATAAGAACAGTTAAGTCCCGTAGACTGCGATGGGCAGGACATGTTGCGCGTATGGGGAATGAAAGACGTGCATGGAAACTTCTTGTAGGAAAGCCAGAAGGAAAACGCCCAGTTGGTAGACCAAGAATGAGGTGGGAGAACAACATTAACTATGATTTGAGGGAAGTAGATTATACAGGGAATGATTGGAAAGCATTAGCTCAGGATAGGGATGTATGGAGAGCTTATGTCCGTGCGGCCATGAACCTACGGGTTCGATAGTGCCAGTGAGTAAGTAAGTAAGTAAGTAAACAACTCAGTAAAATTATTATTTAAAACACAATTACTGAACACACAATCTTATCAAATGTGTAATTCGAATGAATCTGTTCATTATTTACTATATTCAATGTACTTGTTGGAGAGTCGGTCACTGCAAAATATTGCTCTGACCTGTTCAAAATATTAAAAAGGAGGAGCTTTCTTTATCACAAAAGCAGTAGCTGGTAAAGAGAATTCGGTAAAGATCGAGGTGAAAAACGACTGTCATTGTTTGTAAAACAAAATTCATTGAAACGTGATTGGCCATTACTCCCATTTGGGGCATGAGTTAAATAGTCTAAATAATAAGTAAGTCAGGAACTTTAGAGACCTAAACTTTGGAAAGAGACAGCTACAGGTTGTGAGGCACATGACCCACTAGAAACCTGATGTACAATCACATTCTGAGGCAACATGAAGGTCTTATAGGTTGAAACTTTTAGAGAACTCTTTCAGTGGAATAACAACAAGTTGTTTACTACTTTTGCCTGGATTATACTTACTAATGTTTTGAATCGGGTGTAGTATGTTCTGCAGACTTCTCTCTCCCACTATCACTTGGTTTGTAAACAACACTATTTTTTGTACTGGATGTAGCCAATTTCGTAGGTTCCGAATCTTAAGTTACAGGCTTAATAATAAGTATGTCATGTAAAAAGAGATTTATTTATTCGTGTACTAGCTAATACCCGGCGTGCGCTGCTACGCCTAAATAAATTTAAATTAATGAGTTTTTATGTTTAGTTGAATAAGCAAAAAGAAAAAAATGTATATCGTAATTATTTTAGATATCCCGTGCTGTTTACCCGGCGTTGTCCGGGAATCTACTCATCCCGTTCTTCATGGCAGAAATGAGCTGAAAGACAAAAATCAATGTACTTCTTATCATTGATTGAAGATATAAAATGAAAAATAGTTATAAATGTATATCGCTATTATTTTAATATTCCCCGTGCTGATTTCCCGGTGTTGCCCGGGAATCTACTTATCCCGATCTTCTTGGCATAAATGAGCTAAAAGACAAAATTCGTTATTGTGAGTTATTCGTAAAAGAATACCCGCCATGTATAAATGTATATAGTAATTATTTTTAGATACCCCGTACTGATTACTCGGTGTTGCCCGGGAATCTACTTATCCCGATCTTCTTGGGGCAAATGAGCTAAAATACAAAATTCGTTATTGTGAGTTATCCGTAAAAGAATACCCGCCGTGCGCTGCAACGCTTGGCCGAGAATCTATCTTCTTGGCATCAATGAAAGACAAAAATGGTTATTGTGAGTTATCCGTGAAAGATAAACATATGCTGTCGCGGACTTTTTTTATATTTTTTTAGATATTCAATTCTGTGTATATTAACTTTGTGAATTTGTTATGGATTAGGCAGCGTAAGCTATTTATGCGTCCAAAAAGTTACGTTTTTCACTACAAAGGGTGATTTTTAGGAGTGAAGGGGATTCAGTATCACTACTCTCTTATTTCCTATAACCTTCCCGGGAAACTCCTCAACATTTTGCAAAATGCCCCACCACAATCGGATGAACAGTATAGCAGCGCATAAAATACGAACAAACAAACAAACGAACAATTTTTTTGCACGATAGTGCGTTTTGTCGAACTTACCAGCAATGGCGAACATTATTGAAAGTTCAACTTCCTACATTTCGGTGTTGCCAACCTAAATAAATATACTGTAATATTACATTTACACTCACGTGCGGGAAGTAAAACCACTGGCCTCTATGTATACTACGTACAATGTATATACAGAAAATATCCGAAAGGTAGTGTTAATATATATTAGACGAAACAAATCACTGCATTTTAAATTAACTGAACTTTATAAAATTGAAACAATATAAAACAATAAATAACGTACTTGCCGTCATATTATCCATAATAATTGTTCTCACGGCCTCCTGTTTGTTTCAACTAATAAAACATTGCCTACACTGTTACTTACTTACTTACTCACTGGCACTATCGAACCCGTAGGTTCATGGCCGCACGGACATAAGCTCTCCCATACAATCCCTATCCTGAGCTTAATGCTTTCCAATCATTCCCTGTATAATCTACTTCCCCCTCCCCCTCAAATCATCGTTAATGTTTGTTCTCCCACCTCATTCTTGGTCTACCACCAGGAGGTCGTTTTCCTTCTTCTGGCTTTCCTACAAGAAGTTTCCATGCACGTCTTTCATTTTCCCATACGCGCAACATGTCCCTGCCCATCTCAGTCGAACGAGACTTAACTGTTCTTATTATATCTGGCTTCCTATAAAGACCACGTAGTTCATTGTATGTAGTCTTTCTCCATTCACCTGTCTGTTCATCTCTCTTTGGTCCAAAAATTTTCCTAAGAACTTTATTCTCAAATACTCGTAATCTCCTTTCCTCCCTTAAAGTAAGAGTCCATGTTTCGCACCCATATAATATAACTGGTAGAATAATATGTTTATATATTTTCAGCTTAACGTTTTTTGAAAGGAGTTGGGACATCAAAAGTCTCTGCAATGCATAATAGCATGCATTTCCAGAATTGAGCCTATGTTTAATTTGTTTGTGCATCTCATTCCTATTTGTGATTATTGTTCCTAGGTATTTGAATTCAGCCAATTCCTCAAAATTTCCCTCATTTGTCATTAGCTGTCCATTTCCATTATATAATGTATTTCTACGTGTGACCATATATTTAGTTTTACTGATATTTACTTCCAGTCCTAATTTCTTAGTGTTACTCAATAGTGTGTGCGTGTTGGCCTTTAGTATCTCCTCGCTATCGGCCAGTGTTAACGTTAGTTAATTGTTTATAATGAACGCAAATATTTCCAACAAATATGTTATTATTTATTATTTTGAAAACACCATCGCGCAAAAAAATAATGTAAAACGAACGGTTGTGAAGTGTTTTACAGAATCTCGGAAATTAAAAACCTCGCTATCGCTCGGTTTTTGAACATTTTCCTCGATTCTATAAAAACCACTTCCCAACCTTGCATCGTAATATACTATTATGT
The DNA here is from genome assembly GCA_030220185.1 of Diploptera punctata. Taxonomy (NCBI): domain Eukaryota; kingdom Metazoa; phylum Arthropoda; class Insecta; order Blattodea; family Blaberidae; genus Diploptera; species Diploptera punctata. The sequence continues at coordinate 6,540,465 of JASPKZ010003868.1, read as the reverse complement.
TTTAGATTTTACGTGATGAAGCTGAAACAATGAAATTGTATTTCCACTTCAGTAAGAAAAAAAGGATTTTTTTATTTATTTTAGAGCTTTGATTGAACGCAATGTACTGATAAAGGCAAGAACTCATGAAAGCCTTGTTTATCATTCACTAAAATGTACTTTTATAAGGAAAAAAATACATTAAGCTAAGCTAATGGTAACTTATGCTCTAACTTTATTAAAGTAAATAAAATATACATGCTCTCAGCAGTGACGGATTTTCTTTGTCTCATAAATTCAACTATAAAATCTATTACCACAATATTGACACTAGGTCACAAGATAGCAGTCTGCTAACAATTCCTCTTCATAGCACTTCCTCCTATTCTACTTCCTTCACAGTAGCCTCTGCCCGCTCCTGGAATCTCCTTCCTCAAGATATCAGGAGTTGCCGCACACTTGGCACCTTTAAGTCACGCTTATACAGTTACCTGTTGTCTAATAATTAATTTTTCTCTATTTATTTAATTTTATACTATGTCATTAATCTTATCCTCGTTTTTTTATATATATTGTACATATTATATATTTAATTCGTTAAATTTAGAGTAAATCAAAATACATTATAAATATAAATTGTATTGTATTCATAACTTATAATCGTTTGTATATATATTGTAATTTAGATTTAAGACTATTTTTTGTTTGTATTTTTTTTAAACCTGGTTGAGTGGTAGACAAGGCCTTAAGGCCTTAACTCTGCCAGGTAAAATAAAGCTATTATTATTATTATTATTATTATTATTATTATTATTATTATTATTATTATTATTATTATTATTAACATGATCTGTTTTCATAAGTAATGCCACGAGTGATTTCCAAATTATCGATAAATTCACGACTCACGAAGTGAGGAGTGAATTTATCTAGAGAATTTGGAAATCAAGAGTGGCATTTGTTAGGACTATTTAACGAATAAAATTAAGCTGTTTACTCACAAATCATTATTTAACTATAGTTATTTTAAAATATTTATATATTTAATGTAAACGGCGATGTTTGAAAACAAATGAGAAACGATAGGTACGCTTCTACTGCTTCATTTGTTTATCACTGCAACCAGATCATACTATTTATTGCCAAATGAACGCAATATTGTAAGGAGGAGCTTTCTTTAATATGGTAATTATAACACTGATAAATATTTGGTGAAACACGACTCTGATTGGTTGTAAAACAGGAATCATTGAAACGTGATTGGTCATTGACTCCCATTTGGGGCATGAGTTAAATAGTCAAAGAAATAAAAAAATCCATTTTTTAACAAAACAGTACGTAAGTGTATTTGTGTGAATATCATGACATCTTACGTAACAATATCATGTAGTATTATTCGTTCTGTGACGTCTCGGAGTAACGTAGTTGCCTCGTAAGCATCAAGTCCGGGTTCTATCTCCGGTCGAGACAAGTTTCTTTCCTGAGTTTTTTCGGTGTGTTCCTCATCTCTAAGACAAAATGTCGGGAAACTTTAAGACCCAAATGGTCCCCGAATATCATCAGGCCATCACAATCATCCATACCATGTTTCCCTTGTTTAGTATGAGTTAAATGTGTTTTTTCTCAAATGTTCGTCAGTCTCGGATGTAGCCATGGCATTCAGCTGATCACTCAACAAGGAAGACCCTCCATGTCCTCGTGTGGTCAAAAAAGTATGTGTGTGATTCAAAGTTATAAAATCCTACCCTTACAAGTCGTATCCATGTAAGACCCGGGTGGCGTGGAGCATGTAAAAGCATGTATTAAAATGGGATAAGACATATTACACTGAGCAACAAAAAATAAACTTTTTTTTGTCTCAGAAAGAAAAATATGTGATTCTGATAGTAATTTTTCTCCTGAATTCAAATATGATATCGGTTTTTCTCCATCACACAAGGTTTCCGAGAGACAGGCATTTGTAATTTCAAACACTTTAATATTTTCTACACTTGTAACTACACAATATTCGAACATTCGGTTTCACCTAGAAAGTAAGAAATGACGATTTTCTGCTATATTTCGCCTGTGGAGCATCCTTCTTGATGGTCCAACAATAATCGGCCAGCATATTAGGATTCCATTTGCCTTGATATATCTTTTCCATAGCTGACATCTCGTGATGAAAGTGTTCCCCGTTTTATTTTACAATGGACAAATGGACGAAAAAAACTTTTATTAAAAATAATTATTTAAATCCATTAATTGAAATTGAAATACAAAAAACTGTGGGTGATGGAGAAATTCCGAATACATATTTGAAAACACAATAAAAACTGCATTAAATATAACCATTGGTAATCATGAGACAAAAATCATGTTGACCAGTGTTATTAGTTTTGTAAATACATACTTTGCAATTCCTAAACGGGAACCAGTTCTCGTTAAAATAGTTTTTAACTTTTCGTATCAGTTTTTATTATTCAATCTGGACTTAACAGTAGGCTCCTATTGCTATTGTTCCTTCTGTGTATATTTGCCCAAAAATGTTTTAATAAACATTAATTTATATTTTATATTATAGAACATTCTTTGAATTGTTGATATTTATGAACCAGATAAAATTTGATAATAGATTTGAAATACTGTTTTCTTCGTATGAAAAAGTGGCAACTGAAGAAGAAACTGGTATAAATAAAGAATGGGAGACTATATGAGAAACTATTAAATTGTCAGCAACACAAAGCTTAGGTCATTTTAAAAAGAGCTAAAACAAAAATGGTTTGATGAGGAATGTGCCGATATTGTAAAGATAAGAAAGCTAGCTAAAATGAATTGGTTACACGAACCAAATGAAGTACATTTAGATCAATTGGGTAAAAACAAAGGGAAACCACTAGGTTATTAAATAGTTAAGAGAGGGAAAATCTGCGAGAGAAGATTAATGATCTTGAAATTAATTAAATTAATGAAATTAATGGGAGAAGATTGTTGGGAAGATCATTGAAGAGATGGAAGGGCCAATTCGACCTATAATGAGATCGGAACAGACCATTTAAAAAGAAAGCTTAATCCTTGTTGTTGTTGTTGATGATGATGATGATGATGAAATTCATGCAAAAAAATAGAACATCAGAGAATTACAATAGAGAATTAGGATAGAGAGAAGAAAGTTTCAGACTGAAATAAATATAATTAGTATTTGAAGTGGGGAAATGATTGCATATTCCAGGAGGGTCTATATTAAGTAGATGGAAAAATTAATTTTAAATATACATTCAGAAGAGGATACCGAAGAGGATGATTCACAGGTATCAAAAATATTAGTCATGTAACAAGTGCATTACAGGTTGAAATGACAGTAGAAAAATTAAAGTTGTGCAAAGCATCAGATTCAGATCGGATCCCAGTAGAACTAATAAAATCAAGAGGAGAAAAGTTGATAGGATAGGTCGGTTGCATAGTATAATTTGGGAAAAAGAGGTTCTTCCAAACGAATTCAAAGAATTAATTATCGTACCGATCTATAAGAAATTATGTAAAACTGATTGCAACAACTACAGGGGTATCTCACTACGGGTAGTCATTAATTCCAACTTTGTACAATGTTCTAGCAAATACAGTAAAAGCTCCTTATTCGTGGTTCCGTTATTTGCGTTTCCGTTATTCGAGGGTTAAAAAACTGCGACCCAGATCCTGTATTCGCGACTAAAAATGTATTTATTCGCGGGTCCAGTTGGTATATTAGAAAGATTAAAATCCTTTATTAACGAATCAGGTTTTTTTTTTACTGCAGGCAAGTGCCAAGGCGGCATTTACAAATAGTGATTCAAGCCAAATTGACAAATAAATATCAAAGTAAAATTAACTTTATGTATCACTAAGTCTGTTGTTAATATCACGTGTCGCTATGTCCGTTGATAAATGCCGCCCTCGCCACGATCGGTGTTTTATTGTTTGAACACGTCATTCGTTGCAGTAATTTTGATTTGAATTGCACGTTTCTCTTCGCTTTGTTCCCAATTTATAATGTCGAGTTAAAGAAAAAAAATAGTTCCGAAGCGAAAAAAGAAGAAGAAGTGCTTGACAATTTACGCGTTGGCGAGTCGTTTGCATCTATATCATGTTTATTTTCTATGTTACTCAATCAACTGTACGATTCATCAAGAAATCCGAAAACGAAAAAAGGAATTCTATCGCTGAATTCACAGCTGAATATCAATCGGAATTCAAAGACCTATTAAAAGCGGCAAAACAGAAAAACATTAGTACATTCTTTAAGCCCTTGCCTAAGTCTGAAATAATACTAATTAATAGAAATTATTCAAAATCTCTCATCAAATTGATTTTATTTTGATAACTTTTATTTTATTTTGTAACCTTGGAACGTATACCCATACGAATAACCATTCCATATTCACAGTTTCTATATTCGCGGTATATTTACAGTGCATATCCCCCGCAAATACGGAGCTTTTACTGTATATTGGTATCCAGACTTACTCCCTATATTGACGCTTTAATAGGTGATCATAAAGCAACTAGCCTGAGAACTGGTCAAAGATTCAGAATTTAGACATTTCCTGTTCTGCGTTATCGAATGTTAAGAAGTTTCTTGTGATATATGTGACTAAATTCTGATAAACCATTAATTTTGAAAACGCGTTGAATAATGGTAAATAAGGTAGGCCTAAGACAAAAAATCCTTGCATACACAATACTTTTAAACACTAATTTCGAAATATTTAAAAGTGGAATTTAGTTGTGGCCGGAATAGTAAAGTGCGGGGGACCGATATGCTATAGGATTCTAATTTAGTCTTGTATTTCTTTCATTTTTTTTATCTATAACAGGTACAGACAATCTATGACCCGCGAGCCGAATACAATCGTCCAAACTATTCCATCCTATGCCAAGTTACTTTTTTTCCCACCTCCTATGCTGCAATTACTATTTGAGTAAAAGATCACCTAAAAATCTGCTACTTGATATATCTAAGATATAACTTCCTATTTTTCTTATTCCTATAGGCTACCCTTTCACAACAACATTTTTATATCGTATCGTTTAATTGTAGTTTAGGTAAAAATAACGATTATAGAAAGGAATATATAAATCATATTTGAAGAGAAAAATTATACGCTCAGACCGGGACTTGAACCCGGGACCCTTGGTTCTCTAGACCAAGTGCTCTACCAACTGAGCTACCTGAGCAAGTACCGATCTAAACGCAAATCCTTCTCTATATACATTGTAATTCCCGCCCACCAAATGCTATGAAGCCATGCTTCTATCTTGCAAATGGCGGCTCCTTTATTAAGAAGACATATTTGGGAATTATACATTACAGCCAGTACGGCTTTTTCCATGTTATTATTATTGATTTCGTACATCTCAATGATGGATAAATTACAATGTATATAGAGAAGGATTTGCGTTTAGATCGGTACTTGCTCAGGTAGCTCAGTTGGTAGAGCACTTGGTCTAGAGAACCAAGGGTCCCGGGTTCAAGTCCCGGTCTGAGCGTATAATTTTTCTCTTCAAATATGATTTATCCATTATTGAGATGTACGAAATCAATAATAATAACATGGAAAAAGCCGTACTGGCTGTAATGTATAATTCCCAAATATGTCTTCTTAATAAAGGAGCCGCCATTTGCAAGATAGAAGCATGGCTTTATAGCATTTGGTGGACGGGAATTACAATGTATATAGAGAAGGATTTGCGTTTAGATCGGTACTTGCTCAGGTAGCTCAGTTGGTAGAGCACTTGGTCTATAGAACCAAGGGTCCCGGGTTCAAGTCCCGGTCTGAGCGTATAATTTTTCTCTTCAAATATGATTTATCCATTATTGAGATGTACGAAATCAATAATAATAACATGGAAAAAGCCATACTGGCTGTAATGTATAATTCCCAAATATGTCTTCTTAATAAAGGAGCCGCCATTTGCAAGATAGAAGCATGGCTTCATAGCATTTGGTGGACGGGAATTACAATGTATATAGAGAAGGATTTGCGTTTAGATCGGTACTTGCTCAGGTAGCTCAGTTGGTAGAGCACTTGGTCTAGAGAACCAAGGGTCCCGGGTTCAAGTCCCGGTCTGAGCGTATAATTTTTCTCTTCAAATTAGATTTATCCATCATTGAGATGTACGAAATCAATAATAAGAATATATAAATGTTCAGATTACAAATAATACATTTAAATGTTAAATCGGAAGCAAAATTCAAAAGCGCCTTTGAATAAAAGGTTTAAATCTTAAAATGCGTACCTGATGTTTCAATACTAGTACCATTTTAAATGCTGATGATGGAACATATTTTTGAAAGCTTTCAAAGTGATTTGACTGACGAAGTGATTAAAATAAAAAATCTAATTAGTTGAGGAAATCTGAGATATCAGGTACTCATGTTAAGATTTTAACCTTTCACATAGTAACCTCAACGGAGGTTTATTAAGATTATTGAAGGAGATTATTTATTTTACGTACGTTGAGCTGCAGTAAGTGTTATCGTATCAACTACTAGAATCAGGAACTGATTAGCGCAAGAGATAGGGGCTGCCTGATATTCGGATCCTTTAATAGAAATTTAAATCTGTTTGATCCCTATTAGGTTCGTCTTCCGGGCATATAGGCCGTGGTCCAGTCGTTCTTCTACTCGACGTTTCGTCTACTGCTGCGGTAGACATCTTCAGGAGATACTGGCCAGTCTGCAGCCGACTGTTGAGGAGTTCACAGAGAGCACGCAGTATCTCCTGAAGATGTCTACCGCAGCAGTAGACGAAACGTCGAGTAGAAGAACGACTGGACCACGGCCTATATGCCCGGAAGACGAACCTAATAGGGATCAAGACGCCGGCCGTGAAAGCCTACAGTTATACTTAAATCTGTTTATTTTATAATTGGTCTCTAAGAAGATTAACTGATAATTTCTGATCGTTTGTTTCTCTAACAATATTGACTTAATTCAGTTTATTTCAGTTTAATTTCTAACATTTAGTTATAATTATTTATTCCATGCTATGAGCTTAGCATTTTTCTGTATTATAAGTGACGGATTGTCGGACAAACTGCAGCGTGTCCATAATATGTGTATCAGATTCATATTTAATGTTCGAAAATACGATCACATTTCTGCATTATTCCACGAATTGTCGTGGCTACATCTAAAAGAGAGAAGAAAATCGCACTGTCTAATTCTCCTATTTAAGATCCTACATACCTCGATTCCCAATTATTTATCATCCCGTTTCCAGTATCTATCCTCAAACCATAACTTAACACAAGATCACAACATAGTCTCTTATTTAATATACCGCAACATAGGACATCACATCACTCCATGTCATATACCATCTCCACTTCTCGCAACTGGAATTCCCTACCACAAGAAATAAGGGGCTGCCGGACATTGGCATCTTTTAAAAGAAATCTAAATCTATATTTGCTCTAAACTCGACTTCATTATTATCCAGTGTAAGATATATATATATATATATTAATTGGTGTTTCCCGTATAATGTATCATATTTATATTTATTATTATTATTATTATTATTATTATTATTATTATTATCGTATCATTATTGTTATTACCCTATAAAATGTTGTTTGTACATGACATTTACATTGCTACATTTATTGTATCTTTAACTGTTTATAATTAGTATAGTGTAGGCCTATATCTATATTTGTCGAATATTTATTTGTATTTGTGCTGGTTGAGTGGAAGAGAGGGCCTTATGGCCTTAACTCTGCCAGAATAAATAAAGTATTATTATTATTATTATTATTATTATTATTATTATTTTTCATAGTTAACTGGGAGCCCCACCGTCGATAACTCTACCTTGACGTGGTGGTGAGGCTTGTGAGTCCATGACTCCATGAGCTACACAGGCGGTAGTGTATCTACCAACAGGGCCTCCCATGCCTGGCAGGTCATGGAAGAAGTTCCAGACTAAAAGAGATACCCATCGAAGAAGAAGGGCTAGTAACTCACTTCCAAGATGTAAAATTCTCAATTACTCACAGAAACATTCACGAAGTAAGCCGGACTGATAAATTGGAACAAAGAAGTACGTGACTGGACACCTCAGCAGAAAAAGGCCTTTAGGAAGACCACAACTACGATGGTAGGATGTCACCATACCCCGGACCTGTAGTGAATGAACACGCAACAAGCTGCCAGCCTTCATGCGTAGAGGAAGAAGAAGGAGAACTGGGAGAGAAGGTCTTATAACCTTAAATCATTATATATTTACTATTATTATTATTATTATTATTATTATTATTATTATTATTATTATTATTATTATTATTATTATTATTATTATTATCCAATAGTGAGAAGTACTGTGACATATGGAGCTTAAGCATGGAAATTCAACAAAAACTTAAAAAAAAATTATGTCGATGAAAATTGATTTCTTGAAGAGAGCAGCAAGATATTCAAAATAGGAAGGAAAAAAGTCATAGGAGAAAAAGTGAATATTAGATATTCAATAGTAGTTCATATAATACATTATAGAAGGAGTTAAATTGGTATGGGGATGTACGACGAATGCAGGGAATTCATTGGAATGGTATCCGCCTGGAAGATAAAGAAAAGAAGGAAGACTTCGAAACTCATGGGTGCAATAAATAAGAACTCGAATGAGAACAAGAGGACTGGAGAACAAGGAGTGGATGGATAGCGAAGAGTGGAGAAAGGAAATAAAATGTAGGCACAGAAAAACGTATAAAATTGATAATCTATAGGCCTATATAAATACATATTATTATTAGTATTATAGTAGTAGAGTAGTAGTAGTTAGTAGTAGTAGTAGTAGTAGTAGTAGTAGTAGTAGTAGTAGTATTATTAATCGGCCGCGGTGGACTAGTGGTTATGCTCCTTGCCTCTGGTCCCAAGGGTAGCGGGTTCAAAACCCGGCCGGGGTCGATGCATTTTTTAGGACGGAAAAATCCAAGGAACCAAGTCCTCCTGGAGGGACTTTAAGCCGTGGGTCCCGAGTCTGAAGATTTTCAGGCTCGTAAAAAATCCTTAAGCCTGAATGAAAAGGCCTCTAAGCAAAATTTACCGAATTTTCCCGTCCTAGTACTATCTTGGTTTCCTAGATGTCAGTATGAGGCGGAACGCTGACCACGGACCACTCAAAATGGCATCTATACGAAAACAAGTGTAACTAAATCTCTGCCTAAATCTCTGTAAAGGGAAAACATAGGTTTACAATACAATACAAAATTATTATTATTATTATTATTATTATTATTATTATTATTATTATTATTATTATTATTATTATTATTATTATTATTATTATTATATTACTCTTAATTTTTGTAATAGTAAATCGAAAAATATGTTGTGTCAATTAGTATTCAGCATACATAAATCTGGATTAAAGTTAGTATCCTGTGTCACTGAGTGTCTCTCAAAAAAACTGATAATATAACATTTTATCACTACTAGCTCATAGCCGGCATGCGCTGCTACGCCTAAATAAATGAAAATGAATGTGCTTTTATGTTTAGTTGAATAAGTAAAGGGAAAAATAATTATAAATTTATATTTTTTAGATCCCCTGTACTGATTACCCGGCGTTGCCCGGGAATCTACTTATCCCGATCTTCTTGACATAAATAGCTGAAATATAAAATTAATGTGTTTTATGTTTAGTTAAATAAGTATGAGGAAAAATGTATATCGTAATTATTTTAGATAGGCTACCCCGTGTTGTTCCCGATCTTTTTGGTATAAATAAGCTGAAAGACAAAAATTAATGTACTTCTTATGATTAGTTGAATAAGTAAGACGAAAAGTGATTATAAACGTTTATCGTAATTATTTTAAGATTCCCCGTGCTGATTACCCGGTGTTGCCCGAGAATCTAGTTATCTCGATCTTCTTGGTATAAATGAGCTAAAAGACAAAATTCGTGATTGTGAGTTATCCGTAATAGATAAACATATGATGTCGTGGACTTTTTGAGATATTCAATTGTGTATACGTTAATCTTGTGTATTTGTTATGGTTTAGGCAGCGTAAGCCATATAAGCGTCCAAAGAGCAACTGTTTTCACTTTTCCACTACAAAAGGCGATTTTTTAAGGATGTAAGAGTTGAGTAACACAACTCTCTTATAGCCTATGTTCAACCCGAGAATCTCCTGAACATTTTGCAAAAAGCCCCATCACCATCGGATCAACGGTATGGCCGCGCATAAAGTACGTACAAACAAACAAACAAACAAACATTCATTTTTATATATTAGATTTATAATAAAGAAACGTACAAAATGTGTTTATTGCATCATGGAATAAAATGTATAATTTTTCACATTTTTCAATCCTAGGTGAAGGTACACAACACATAATATTCTTGGCATTTGAAAGACATTTCTTCCCCAACATGAATTCTTAATAACACATATTCCCTCTAGGCCAGACTTGTCTCACAGAATTCTTTTCAAATTCCCAGACCTCCATTATTATTTAATGTAAGTCAAAGATCGATTATATCACACATCTAATACAACTTGATAAATTCAATTAAATTATCACTAAAATATTAGAGACTAGCAGCAGTAGGAAACAGCAGTACCACTACTAGCACCACAAGTAGTAGGCCTATAACATTAGTACCAACTGTAGTACTATCAGCTACAGCGGCAATGGGAGTAGTACCAACGGCAGACCCAGTATAATAATAATAATAATAATAATAATAATAATAATAATAATAATGATTATTATTATTAATAATAATAATTAATAATAATAATAATAATAATAATAATAATAAAGACAGGTAAATGGAGAAGACTACTTAACAATGAACTACATGGTCTTTATAGGAAGCCAGATATAATAATAACAGTTAAGTCCCGTAGACTGCGATAGGCAGGACATGTGGCACGTATGGGGAATGAAAGACGTGCATGGAAGCTTCTTGTAGGAAAACCAGAGGGAAAACGCCCAGTTGGTAGACCAAGAATGAGGTGGGAGAAGAATAACATTAACTATGATTTGAGGGAAGTAGATTACGCAGGGAATGATTGGAAAGCATTAGCTCAGGATAGGGATGTATGGAGAGCTTATCTCTCCGCGACCATCAACTTACGGGTTCGATAGTGCCAGTGAGTGAGTGAGTAAGTAAGTAAGTAAGTAAGTAAGTAAGTAAGTAAGTAAGTAATAATAATAATAATCATAATAATAATAATAATAATAATAATAATAATAATAGAATTATTTACCTGGCAGAGTTAAGGCTTTAAGGCCTTGTCTATCACTCAACCAGGATTACTTTCTTACTCAATGGCACTATCGAACCCATAGGTTCGATGAACAGACAGGTGAATGGAGGAAACTACATAATAGTGAGCTACATGATATATACATATATAGGAAGTCAAATATCATAAGAACAGTTAAGTCTCGTAGACTGCGAAGCGCAAGACATGTAGCACGTGTGGGGGATGAAAGAGGCACATGGAAGCCTCTGGTTGGAAAACCGTTGGTAACCAAAAATGAGCTGGGACATTAACATTATCCATGATTTGAGGGAAGTAGATTATAGAGGGGATTATTGGAAAATATTAGCTCAGAATAGGGGTTATGGAGAGCTTATGTCCGCGCGATTATGAACCTACGTGTTCGATAGAGCCAGTTAGTTAGTTATTTTATATCCAAATAATTTACTCGTAATCTTCCCTCCTCTCTTAAATTAAGTCAATTTTTTGTATCCACTTTCGAATAATTACTAATCCATATATCTCCAGTTTAATATTTTTTCTAAGAAGTTAGAATAACAAGAATTCCTTTAATACATGTAGAAGTGTATATATTTTATTTTGTATGGCAATTTTTGGTATCTGGTAACTAATGGAAATGAACAGCTAATGACAGAAGTTTGTTATACAGGGGATGATTGGAAAGCATTGGCTCAGGATAGGGATGTATGGAGGGTTTATGACCGCGCGGCTATGAACGTACGGATTCGATAGTGCCAGTGAGTTAATTATAATGCAGTTCTGATAACTGTAGCTGTCTTGGTGAATCCTAAAGCGCGTGGCAGAAGGGAACATTGACGAATGAGGGAGGAAAGTAGTAGCCATGCAAAAAATAATTTTCTTATTAATAATAATAAGATAAATTATTATAAAAACAACACTATTCTATAAATAACACTCCAAACATATGAGAAAATAAAAGTATTTACTAACACAGAATGATCCAGTGAAAAAACAGAAGGATAGAATACAGACGGCGGAGATGAGGTTCCTAAGACAAGTAAACGGATGTACAAGACTTGATAGAATAAGAAATTAAGATATAAGAGAAGAATTGAAAGTACAGCCTTTATTGGATAAGGTCACGAATTACAGACAGAAATGGATTGATCATATGGACGGAATGAGTAAGGAGACATATCCATTGTTAGCAAGAAATTATCAAGCACGAGGAAGACGTGATGTTGGAAGACCTAGAAGACGTTGGGCTGATGCATTATGAAGTCGGAACGGGCAATTGCCTAATCCCTGGAGTGATGATGATGATGATGATGACTAACAAAGAATAATAACAATATCAAAAACGTAATAGACAACAAACCTCTGGAACAAGAAACAAATTTTAATTATTTGGATTGCAATTTTACTATAAACACAAATACTGAAAGAGACATAAATATGAAACTGTCGAAATTTTGAATTACATGTGGAACTATACATAAAACATTAAAGAATAAAACAAGAAGAGATACTAGATTAAAGTTTTAAAAAACATTGGCAATTCCTGCATTACTTTATGGGAGTGAAACTTGGGTAATGACCAAAAAATTACAAAGTAGAATACAAAGCGCAGAAATGAACTTCCTTAGAAGAACAAAAGACTGCACAGGAATGGATCGGATAAAGAATGAATATATAAGAACAGAGTTAAATATATATCCATTGAATGAGAAAATCAGAGAATATAGAGAGAAATGGTTTACACATGTGGAAAGAATGAATGTAACAAGATTACCAAGAGTAGCATTCAACTACAAGCCAAGCCGTTCCAGGAATGTGTGAAGGCCAGTGAAAAGACGGACAGAACAACTACGAGGCGAAACGCAATTTTTGCCTAGCTCGTGAAGTGAATAATAATAATAATAATAATAATAATAATAATAATAATAATAATAATAATAATAATAATGTTTTATTTAAACCAGCACAAATACAAATAAATATTTGACAAATATAGATATACACTATACTAACAATAAAGAATTAAAAATACATTATATAATGCAATGTAAATTTCATGTAAAAACAAATTTTATACGATAATAACAATAATAATACTTACGATAATAATAATAATAATAATAATAATAATAATAATAATAATAATAATAATAATAATAATAATAATGTTTTATTTAAACCAGCACAAATACAAATAAATATTTGACAAATATAGATATACACTATACTAACAATAAAGAATTAAAAATACATTATATAATGCAATGTAAATTTCATGTAAAAACAAATTTTATACGATAATAACAATAATAATACTTACGATAATAATAATAATAATAATAATAATAATGGGGGCACGCCGTGGCGTAGTGGTTAAGGCACTGAGCTACAAGCCAGAGGGTCGAGGGTTCAAGTCCCGTTGGGGTCAGGATTTTTAAACTGACCCAAACCCTCTGGCGGCACTATGGCCCTGGGGTCGACTCAGCCTCTAACGGAAATGAGTACCAGACGCTTGTTCTGGGGGTAAAGGCGGCCGTCGCGCAGGGCTGAGAACACGGCTGACATAAAGTGCCGATTGGCTAGAAAAAGTGGGAGCCTTAACCTCCTACTACCCCAAGGGCCTCCGGGTCTGTTGTGGGATCACTTCACTTTACTTATAATGATAATAATAATAATATTATTATTATTATTAATAATAATAATAATAGTCTAAATATGATAAATTATACGAAAAACATCAATTAATATAGTTACCTTACACTGGGTAATGATGAAGTCGAGGTTAGAGTAAATATAGATTTAGATTTCTTTTAAAAGATGCCAATGTCCGGCAGCCCCTTATTTCTTGTGGTAGGAAATTCCAGTTGCGAGAAGTGTAAATAGCATATGGCATGGAGTGATGAGATGTTCTATGTTGCGGTGTGTTAAGCAGAACTAGTAGATAAAAAAAATCAACGTGTAGTAACTATTATGTTTTCAAAACTGAGTGTAGTTGCTGGCAGTATCTGCAACTCACCCTCCCCTCTTACCGCACCATACAACATAGACCCCTCAAGTGAGGCTACAGAAGCCAGAACTGACCTATAGTAAGTAGGATCGACAAAGTTTATATATATATATATATATACATATATATATTCATGGCTAGTACAACGTCAATAGTAACATACCTTAGGAATTCGCTAAAAGAAATGTGAAAAAAAATGATGTGGCCTACTAAGCTGAGATCCCACAGGTGTGCACTGGGTCAATACAAGTTACGTTTTGTAAAATATTCACGAGACTAGCATCTGGGTGTAATACAACAAATGGAATGGATTATTTTGCCTAATAAACACCGTTGTTAATGTTATATTTCCGGGGCACTCACACACGTTGCCTTCAAATATGAGTAATCATTCTCATTAGAAATACTATATGTTCCAGAAACCACAATGAATTATTCTACGTCTAGGATAGAGCCGAGGTGATATGACTCAGTCTTAGCATCCAGAATGTACGTTTACAAATACTCTGATTTAAATACCAGTACAATTTAACTTCCTTAACCCTTAAATTGGCAAGTACCCTATAGGGCTCATAAATCGGTTTAATTTACTAATTACTAGCTAATACCCGGTGTGCGCTGCTACGTCTAAATAAATGCAAATTAATGTGCTTTTATGTTTAGTTGAATAGTAAAAGGAAAAATAATAAAATTAAATTTAATGAGCTGAAATACGAAAATTAATATGTTTTATGTTTAGTTAAATAAGCTAGAGAAAAAATTAAAATTGTAATTATTTTTAGATACCCCGTACTGATTACCCTGCGTTACCTGGGAATCTACTCATCCCGACCTTCTTGGCATAAATGAGCTGAAAGACAAAATTCGTTATTGTGAGTTTATCCGTAACAAAATACCCGTCATATGCTGCTATGCTTGCACAGGAATCTAAGTACTTGTCTCGATCTTCTTGGCATCAATGAAAGACGACAAAAATGGGTATTGTCAGTTATCCGTAAGAAATAAACATATGCTGTCGTGGACGTTTTTATTAGAGCTTTTTGACATATTCAATTCTGTGTACATTAGTTCTGTGTATTTGTTATGGTTTAGGCAGAGTAAGCCATTTGAGCGTCCAAGAAGCTACTTTTTCCACGTTTTCCACCACAAAGGACGATTTTTAAGGGTGTAGGATTTAGTATCACAACTCTCTTATAGCCTATGTACATAACGGGAATCTCCTGAACTTTTTGCACAAAGCCCCATCACAATCGGATCAACGGTATGGCCGCGCATATAGTACAAACAAGCAAACAAACAAACATTGATTTTTATATATTAGATTTTTAATAAAACAGAAGAGAAGGAACGAGAAGGAATAACCTAAATGTGTGATGAATTACGCAATATACAGTAAAACTTGTTTAATCCGGAACGTGAATAATGCTGAAATCTGTCGAATGTGAACAAAATTTATTGGTCCCACAAAATAATATTAATGTTGTGTGTATTTATTTTGTATAAAACGGAATCTGTCCAATGCGTAATCGGAAGGATATTTCAATTTATAAAAAAAATGTTTATACGGCGGGAATATATAGAGAGAAATAAATTAGTTTCCACTTCATTGAATTCCCGTTAGGCGAATTAACAAATAAGGTATTATTTCTGCTGCCGGGTGTAGTAGAGTTTCTACTTGTATCTGGAATTTTCTTTCGACCTCACTGCACAACCGTTTTGAGATTTGTTTAACAAATATTTGGCGTGTGACATCCGTCTTACAAATAACCAGTGCACTGTAAAATCTTAAATTAGTTTAAGATCTGAGACCGATTGTGTGCGTATCTTTCACAGGTAGCGTTCTGAATTTCCGGAATAAAGATGGCTAATCGTATGTATCATTATCATTCAACGAAAAAGTGAATGTGATTGAAGATAAAGAAAAACAAACTCTCAGTATGCGAAATAATGACTAAATTTAAATGCGGAAAACCCCAAGTTTATGATATTTTAAAACACAATTAAAAATAATGAATGAATGGATGCAAGGAAATGGTCAAGAAAAAAAAAAGAAAAAGGAAATGAAGAAATCAATGAAGTGTGTTTTACAAGTCCACGATTAAAAAATCTCCAAATTTCTGGACCGATGCTCCAAAGTCAAGCTCTAGCTATTACCATATCCCTAGGGAATAACGATTTCAAGGCATCTTCAGGTTGGTTATGGACAGTTTTAAAAGAAGACACAATCTAGTGTGGAATGAAAGTTGCGGGGAATCAAAGGATGTGGATGAAAGTATAGTTAGTGAGTGGAATCCGAAACTGCATACTTTAATTTCAGGATATGCGCCTAAGAGACATTTTTAACCCTGACGAAACGGGACTGTTTTCTTCGCACGTTACCGTCGAAGTCGCTCGTACATACTATACTTTACTTTACTTTTCAACTCCAGTGGAACTATAATTAATCCAAGGTACGTAAAAAGACATATACGGTACTTTATATTCTAAGATTGGTTAATATTTTTCTATAATACGGAATGTTGTCTAATGTGAAAAAAAATTGATCCCATGTAATTCCGCTTTGAACAAGTTTTACTGTACCAATAATAATAATAAGAGTTATACATTATTTCGTTTTCACTGCGGTTCGCCACATTTAAATAACTGACACGAGAACGGTATCAGACTCCGGGGGGGGGGGGGAGGATTCACTCTCATTTCTTTGGGGCGCTGGCGACGCCCGTGGCGGTCGCGGTCCTCCTCTTGGCGTTCTAGGATAATAACAACTAACGAAAAACTGAGGACAGGCTTGTTAATGCTCAATGAATTGATCTTTTATAAGATTCTAGCTATGCAAAACACGTTATCCATGAAGGACATCGCATGTTTAATATTGAAAATACCCTAACAGTAATGCACAGAGAAAATAATCCAGCGAAGATAAACGTACTCCAGGAGATGGAAATTTTGAAAGCAGCTCACAACAACGACATCTGATAAACGAAAACGAACCCAATACACATAACCCCTTCTACCAGATCTTCAGTGAAACACCAGTTTTGAATCCTGCCGATGATGGGACTAGTCCTGAAAGCGCTACAGTTAAATAAATAATAAAGTTGAGGAGACGGACCTTTCAGGTGAATATTCCATAATTGTATACTTTGACTTGATCTTTGTCTCCTGATCTACGGCTGGTTATGACTGCCGGCTGGATCATCGCTCTATCATCAACTGAAAAAAATATGGGACATTTTAGTCCCTAAAGCAGAAGGAGGGCACAGTCTAACGGGCCCTGATCATCGTTGATTACACGGCTTGTCGAGCGGTTGCACCAGGGTCAAACTGAGCGTAGCGCGCGGCGGGCCGGGAGGAAAATGGGTACGGGTAACATAAGGGTTGACTCTGCTCCTCACACACCATGTCCTGTAATGTCTTTTGAAGATATCCGTAAAGAACTACAAAGCCTTGTATTGTGAAGATATCCGTAAAGAACTACAAATATTCAGTTTGGCAGATAAAATAGAAGAGTATTAAAAAAAATGATATGAACATGTCTGCAGGTTGGAAACCAAAAAGACTGCCTAAGAAAAAGTCTGAACTATCAATCATGAGGAGGAAAGAAAAAGAGACGGGGGACGCAACCTGAAAGAGATGGACCACAAGAGGCCCGATAATACTTGGAGCCGGAAAGAACCAAAAAAAGTTTAATCCTTGCAAGAACAAGAAGAGAAATTCGTATAATTTTCCAACAACGTCATTTAGATCTAACCTTCATAACGTAAAATAAATAAATTAAAATCCGACAAAACCTCGCTAAGAGAATCGCTCCGACCGAGGATGGAACCCGGATTTATTGCGTTTGAGTTAACGAATTTTCCCCTCCACCATAGCAATCATTTTAATGCAAAACCCGAACCACAAAAGTAGAGTGAATGTCAATGGAACACACTCACACATTTGTCCTTTATGCGCTGCCATACCGTTCATCCGATTCTGATAGGGCTTTTTGAAAAATGTTCAAGAGTTTCCCGGGAAGGATTTAGGCTATAAGAGGTTTTAATACTCAACCCCTTCACCTTAAAAATGTCCTTTATAGAGAGAAACGTGCTTTTCGGAACTTTTTAGGCGGTTAAATGGGTTATGTTGCCTAAATCATAACACATACACCAAATTAATGTACACAGAATTGAATATTTCAAAAAATCTACAAAGGAGTCCGCGACAGCAAATATCTACCTTTTACGGATAACTCACAATAAGCATCTTCATCTTTTAGCTCATTTATGCCGCACCATTTTTGCCATTCATCTAATTTATGCGAATAAGATCGGGATAAGTAGATTCCCGAACAACGCCGGGTAATCAGCACGGGGTATCTAAAAATAATTACAATATAAATTTATAATTATCTTTATTTTTATATATTCAACTAAACATTTTAATTTATTTAGGCGTAGAAGCGCAATTATATAAATTTGATTTCGACTCTGACTTTTAAAAGTATACATTTGTTACCATTGTGAAGAGACATGTTTTCACAATGGCCAGAGGATATGGTGCCGTGTTGGTGGCTGAGATAAGATATCTGAAGAGATGCTGTAAAGGAAAAGCTGCTCATCTCGTGTGGAATTAGTGAAGGGAGGAAATCGTAAAAGTGTATGAGATCGCATGACCTAAATGCCTAATATCCAGAAGCCGTTCACAATTTACTGCAACTTGTCCTCGACATGTCTATATTCTATTCAATACATCTATGATTAGAACTCTGCCTTTAGTCACGTACGAGTAGACACTCCTAGCAATTTACAATAATATAATTATGTAAGGAGTATAGCTCAATGGCATCCACCTCATTTGTACAGTTAAGGTCATTTCAAATATTGCACATGTTTACAGTCATTTGTTGTTATTTATATATTAGATTGATCAAGTAACAATATTTTTTATTCAATACTAGGTAATACTCGGCGTGCGCTGATATACCTAAATAAATGTTAATATATTTGCATTTAGTTGAATAAGTAAAAGGAAAAATAAATAAAAATTTATATCGTTATTATTTTTAGATACCCCGTACTGATTACCCGGTGTTGCCCGGGAATCTACTCATCCCGATGTACTTGGCATAAATGAGCTGAAAGACAAAATTCGTTACTTTGAGTTATACATAAAAGAATACTCGCCGTGCATTGCTATGCTTGCCCGGGAATTTACTTATCCCGATCTTCTTGGCATCAATAAAAGACAAAAATGGTTATTGTGAGTTATCCTTAAAAGATAAACAAATGCTGTCGCTGACTTTTCTGCCTTTTTCTTTTTTTTTTTGTTTTTTTTGTTGAGATATTCAATTCTATGTACAATAATTTTGTGTATTTGTAATGGTTTAGGCAGCGTAAGCAATTTAAGCTTAAAAAAGCTACATTTTTTCACGTTTTTTTTCACCACACAAGGTGATGTTTAAGGGTGAAGGGCTTGAGGATTAAAACTCTCTTATAACCTATAGGCTAACCCTTCCGGGAAAATCCTGAACATTTTGCAAAAAGCCCCATGACAATCGGATGAATGGTATGGCAGCACATTACTTGTATAGGAATCTACTTATCCCGATCTCCTTGGCATCAATGAAAGACAAAAATGGCTATTGTGTGTTATCTGTAAAAGACTATTTAACTCATGCCCCAAATGGGAGTCAATGACCAATCACGTTTCAATGATTTCTGTTTTACAACCAATCAGAGTCGTGTTTCACCAAATATTTATCAGTGTTATAATTACCATATTAAAGAAAGCTCCTCCTTACAATATTGCGTTCCTTTGGCAATAAATAGTATGATCTGGTTGCAGTGATAAACAAAAGAAGCAGTAGAAGCGTACCTATCGTTTCTCATTTGTTTTCAAACATCGCCGTTTACATTAAATATATAAATATTTTAAAATAATTATAGTTAAATAATGATTTGTGAGTAAACAGCTTAATTTTATTCGTTAAATAGTCCTAACAAATGCCACTCTTGATTTCCAAATTCTCTAGATAAATTCACTCCTCACTTCGTGAGTCGTGAATTTATCGATAATTTGGAAATCACTCGTGGCATTACTTATGATAAACACATGCTATCGCGGACTTTTTTGTAGAGTTTTTTCGAGATATTCATTTCTGTGTACATTAATTTTGTGTATTTGTTATGGTATATGCAGCGTAAGCCATTTAAGGGGGGGGGAAAGAGACTTTTTCACGTTTTTCACTACAATGGGTGTTTTTAAGGGTGTAGGAGTTGAGTATCTCAACTCTCTTATAGCCTATATTCATCCCGGGAATCTCCTGAACATTTTGCAAAAAACCCCATCACAATTGGATCAACGGTATGGCCGCGCATAAAATACAAACAAACATTCATTTTTATATATTCGATCACCACTTGTCATTTCGACATTCTGGCATGGCGTTATTGTAACCCACTTCTGAGGATGGGGAGCCTGGAAGGCGGAGTTAAGCTGCCCCGATGATATATGAATGATTATGATGATGTTAATGATGAGCCAGGAGAGGTCTTATTCCTATACTTCATGAATATAATAATGACCATTTAACTCATGCTACAAATGGGAGTCAATGACCAATCACGTTTCAATGAATTTTGTTTTACAACCAATCACAGTCTCGTTTCACCTCGATAATTATCAAGTTTTGATTGCCAAAATAAAGAACGCTCCTCCTTTTTTAATATTCTGAACAGGTCAGAGCATTATTTTGCAGTGACTGACTCTCTAATAAATACGTTGAATATAGCAAATAATGAACAGATTCATGTATTGACTTAGGCTTTCACGGCCGGAGTTGCTATGATGATCTTGAAGAAGGTTTCCGGGCTGTAGGTCGTGGTCCCGAGGCTTGAAGTTCTCCGACGTTTCGCCAGAGACTGCCTCTGGCATCCTCACGGGTTGTCTCGAAACGTCGGGGAACTTCAAGCCTCGAGACCACGGCCTTACAGCCGGAAATCTTCTTCAAGATCATCAATGAACAGATTCCTTCGACCTGCACATTTGATAATTGTGTGCTCAATAATTGTGTTTTTAAATACTTATTTTACTGAAATGTTTCCGAAAAAATGAATTAATGACCTATAATGTTGATTATAATATACAGTTTGCCGTGTTTAATTTATTCTCCGCTAGGGTGTATTCTTACAATATCGCGATCCTATTTGGCAATAAATAGTATGATCAAGTTGCAGTGATGAACAGATGAAACATAACCAAACATTTCTCATTTGTTTTCAAACATCGCCGTTTACATTAAATATATAAGTATTATAAAATAACTATATTTAAATAATAATTTGTTAGTAAACAGCTTAATTTTATTCGTTAAATAGTCCTAACAAATGCCACTCTTGATTTCCAGATCCCCTAGATTAATTGGAAATCATTCGTGGCATTACTTATGATAATGATAGCCTGATGATGTTCGGGGACCGTTTGGGCTTTAAAGTTTCCTGACATTTGTCTTACAGATGAGGAAAAACCCCGATAAAAATTTCACGCAGGAAAATATTCTGACCGAGAATTGAATCCGGGCCCGCTGCGTGACAAGACAGCACGCTACCTCGAGACCACAGTGGTGGACTAAAATATAACAATTATAATATAAAACGATGTACCTTGTATGCAGTCTCCTCAACTACTGACAGATTCCTCTGAAAGGACTAAGATGCCGCCAAATTCTTTAATTTTCAATATCATGAAATTCTTCGGCCGTCAACTAATATATTCTCAACATATTCTGTGCTGCCATCTATGGTTGAATTTATAAACTTTAAAATTAATGTTTGTTTGTTAAAGTAAAGTAAAGTAAAAAGTAAAGTGATCCCACAACAGACCCGGAGGCCCTTGGGGTAGTAGGAGGTAAAGGCTCCCACTTCTTCTCGACAATTGGCACTTTATGTCAGCCGGGTTGTCAGCCCTGCGTGACGGCCGCCTTTTACCCCCAGAACAAGCGTCTGGTATTCAACAGACCCGGAGGCCCTTGGGGTAGTAGGAGGTAAAGGCTCCCACTTTTTCTAGACAATCGGCACTTTATGTCAGCTGGGTTGTCAGCCCTGCGTGACGGCCGCCTTTTACCCCCAGAACAAGCGTCAGGTACTCAACAGACCCGGAGGCCCTTGGGGTAGTAGGAGGTAAAGGCTCCCACTTTTTCTAGACAATCGGCACTTTATGTCAGCTGGGTTGTCAGCCCTGCGTGACGGCCGCCTTTTACCCCCAGAACAAGCGTCTGGTACTCAACAGACCCGGAGGCCCTTGGGGTAGTAGGAGGTAAAGGCTCCCACTTTTTCTAGACAATCGGCACTTTATGTCAGCTGGGTTGTCAGCCCTGCGTGACGGCCGCCTTTTACCCCCAGAACAAGCGTCAGGTACTCAACAGACCCGGAGGCCCTTGGGGTAGTAGGAGGTAAAGGCTCCCACTTTTTCTAGACAATCGGCACTTTATGTCAGCCGGGTTGTCAGCCCTGCGTGACGGCCGCCTTTTACCCCCAGAACAAGCGTCTGGTACTCAACAGACCCGGAGGCCCTTGGGGGTAGTAGGAGGTAAAGGCTCCCACTTTTTCTAGACAATCGGCACTTTATGTCAGCCGGGTTGTCAGCCCTGCGTGACGGCCGCCCTTTTACCCCCAGAACAAGCGTCTGGTATTCAACAGACCCGGAGGCTCTTGGGGTAGTAGGAGGTAAAGGCTCCCACTTTTTCTAGACAATCGGCACTTTATGTCAGCCGGGTTGTCAGCCCTGCGTGACGGCCGCCATTTACCCCCAGAACAAGCGTCAGGTACTCAACAGACCCGGAGGCCCTTGGGGTAGTAGGAGGTAAAGGCTCCCACTTTTTCTAGACAATCGGCACTTTATGTCAGCTGGGTTGTCAGCCCTGCGTGACGGCCGCCTTTTACCCCCAGAACAAGCGTCTGGTACTCAACAGACCCGGAGGCCCTTGGGGTTAGTAGGAGGTAAAGGCTCCCACTTTTTCTAGACAATCGGCACTTTATGTCAGCTGGGTTGTCAGCCCTGCGTGGACGGCCGCCTTTTACCCCCAGAACAAGCGTCAGGTACTCAACAGACCCGGAGGCCCTTGGGGTAGTAGGAGGTAAAGGCTCCCACTTTTTCTAGACAATCGGCACTTTATGTCAGCCGGGATGTCAGCCCTGCGTGACGGCCGCCTTTTACCCCCAGAACAAGCGTCAGGTACTCAACAGACCCGGAGGCCCTTGGGGTAGTAGGAGGTAAAGGCTCCCACTTTTTCTAGACAATCGGCACTTTATGTCAGCCGGGATGTCAGCCCTGCGTGACGGCCGCCTTTTACCCCCAGAACAAGCGTCTGGTACTCAACAGACCCGGAGGCCCTTGGGGTAGTAGGAGGTAAAGGCTCCCACTTTTTCTAGACAATCGGCACTTTATGTCAGCCGGGTTGTCAGCCCTGCGTGACGGCCGCCTTTTACCCCCAGAACAAGCGTCTGGTATTCAACAGACCCGGAGGCCCTTGGGGTAGTAGGAGGTAAAGGCTCCCACTTTTTCTAGACAATCGGCACTTTATGTCAGCCGGGTTGTCAGCCCTGCGTGACGGCCGCCTTTTACCCCCAGAACAAGCGTCTGGTATTCAACAGACCCGGAGGCCCTTGGGGTAGTAGGAGGTAAAGGCTCCCACTTTTTCTAGACAATCGGCACTTTATGTCAGCCGGGTTGTCAGCCCTGCGTGACGGCCGCCTTTTAACCCCCCAGAACAAGCGTCAGGTACTCAACAGACCCGGAGGCCCTTGGGGTAGTAGTAGGAGGTAAAGGCTCCCACTTTTTCTAGACAATCGGCACTTTATGTCAGCCGGGTTGTCAGCCCTGCGTGACGGCCGCCTTTTACCCCCAGAACAAGCGTCTGGTACTCAACAGACCCGGAGGCCCTTGGGGTAGTAGGAGGTAAAGGCTTCCACTTCTTCTCGACAATTGGCACTTTATGTCAGCTGGGTTGTCAGCCCTGCGTGACGGTCGCCTTTTACCCCCAGAACAAGCGTCAGGTACTCAACAGATCCGGAGGCCCTTGGGGTAGTAGGAGGTAAAGGCTCCCACTTTTTCTAGACAATCGGCACTTTATGTCAGCCGGGTTGTCAGCCCTGCGTGACGGCCGCCTTTAACCCCCAGAACAAGCGTCTGGTACTCAACAGACCCGGGAGGCCCTTGGGGTAGTAGGAGGTAAAGGCTCCCACTTTTTCTAGACAATCGGCACTTTATGTCAGCCGGGTTGTCAGCCCTGCGTGACGGCCGCCTTTTACCCCCAGAACAAGCGTCTGGTACTCAACAGACCCGGAGGCCCTTGGGGTAGTAGGAGGTAAAGGCTCCCACTTTTTCTAGACAATCGGCACTTTATGTCAGCCGGGATGTCAGCCCTGCGTGACGGCCGCCTTTTACCCCCAGAACAAGCGTCTGGTACTCAACAGACCCGGAGGCCCTTGGGGTAGTAGGAGGTAAAGGCTCCCACTTTTTCTAGACAATCGGCACTTTATGTCAGCCGGGTTGTCAGCCCTGCGTGACGGCCGCCTTTTACCCCCAGAACAAGCGTCTGGTATTCAACAGACCCGGAGGCCCTTGGGTAGTAGGAGGTAAAGGCTCCCACTTTTTCTAGACAATCGGCACTTTATGTCAGCCGGGTTGTCAGCCCTGCGTGACGGCCGCCTTTTACCCCCAGAACAAGCATCTGGTACTCAACAGACCCGGAGGCCCTTGGGGTAGTAGGAGGTAAAGGCTCCCACTTTTTCTAGACAATCGGCACTTTATGTCAGCCGGGTTGTCAGCCCTGCGTGACGGCCGCCTTTTACCCCCAGAACAAGCGTCTGGTATTCAACAGACCCGGAGGCCCTTGGGGTAGTAGGAGGTAAAGGCTCCCACTTTTTCTAGAACAATCGGCACTTTATGTCAGCCGGGTTGTCAGCCCTGCGTGACGGCCGCCTTTACCCCCAGAACAAGCGTCAGGTACTCAACAGACCCGGAGGCCCTTGGGGTAGTAGGAGGTAAAGGCTCCCACTTTTTCTAGACAATCGGCACTTTATGTCAGCCGGGTTGTCAGCCCTGCGTGACGGCCGCCTTTTACCCCCAGAACAAGCGTCTGGTACTCAACAGACCCGGAGGCCCTTGGGGTAGTAGGAGGTAAAGGCTTCCACTTCTTCTCGACAATTGGCACTTTATGTCAGCTGGGTTGTCAGCCCTGCGTGACGGCCGCCTTTTACCCCCAGAACAAGCGTCTGGTACTCAACAGACCCGGAGGCCCTTGGGGTAGTAGGAGGTAAAGGCTCCCACTTTTTCTAGACAATCGGCACTTTATGTCAGCCGGGTTGTCAGCCCTGCGTGACGGCCGCCTTTTACCCCCAGAACAAGCGTCTGGTATTCAACAGACCCGGAGGCCCTTGGGGTAGTAGG
This sequence comes from Diploptera punctata, assembly GCA_030220185.1. Lineage (NCBI taxonomy): Eukaryota > Metazoa > Arthropoda > Insecta > Blattodea > Blaberidae > Diploptera > Diploptera punctata. Next base: position 6,514,813 of record JASPKZ010003868.1, on the reverse strand, counting down.
AGGTAAAGGCTCCCACTTTTTCTAGACAATCGGCACTTTATGTCAGCCGGGTTGTCAGCCCTGCGTGACGGCCGCCTTTTACCCCCAGAACAAGCGTCTGGTACTCAACAGACCCGGAGGCCCTTGGGGTAGTAGGAGGTAAAGGCTCCCACTTTTTCTAGACAATCGGCACTTTATGTCAGCCGGGTTGTCAGCCCTGCGTGACGGCCGCCTTTTACCACCCCCAGAACAAGCGTCTGGTACTCAACAGACCCGGAGGCCCTTGGGGTAGTAGGAGGTAAAGGCTTCCACTTCTTCTCGACAATTGGCACTTTATGTCAGCTGGGTTGTCAGCCCTGCGTGACGGCCGCCTTTTAACCCCCAGAACAAGCGTCAGGTACTCAACAGACCCGGAGGCCCTTGGGGTAGTAGGAGGTAAAGGCTCCCACTTTTTCTAGACAATCGGCACTTTATGTCAGCCGGGTTGTCAGCCCTGCGTGACGGCCGCCTTTTACCCCCAGAACAAGCGTCTGGTACTCAACAGACCCGGAGGCCCTTGGGGTAGTAGGAGGTAAAGGCTCCCACTTTTTCTAGACAATCGGCACTTTATGTCAGCCGGGTTGTCAGCCCTGCGTGACGGCCGCCTTTTACCCCCAGAACAAGCGTCAGGTACTCAACAGACCCGGAGGCCCTTGGGGTAGTAGGAGGTAAAGGCTCCCACTTTTTCTAGACAATCGGCACTTTATGTCAGCCGGGATGTCAGCCCTGCGTGACGGCCGCCTTTTACCCCCAGAACAAGCGTCTGGTACTTAACAGACCCGGAGGCCCTTGGGGTAGTAGGAGGTAAAGGCTCCCACTTTTTCTAGACAATCGGCACTTTATGTCAGCCGGGTTGTCAGCCCTGCGTGACGGCCGCCTTTTACCCCCAGAACAAGCGTCTGGTATTCAACAGACCCGGAGGCCCTTGGGGTAGTAGGAGGTAAAGGCTCCCACTTTTTCTAGACAATCGGCACTTTATGTCAGCCGGGTTGTCAGCCCTGCGTGACGGCCGCCTTTTACCCCCAGAACAAGCGTCTGGTACTCAACAGACCCGGAGGCCCTTGGGGTAGTAAGAGGTAAAGGCTCCCACTTTTTCTAGACAATCGGCACTTTATGTCAGCCGGGTTGTCAGCCCTGCGTGACGGCCGCCTTTTACCCCCAGAACAAGCGTCTGGTACTCAACAGCCCCGGAGGCCCTTGGGGTAGTAGGAGGTAAAGGCTCCCACTTTTTCTAGACAATCGGCACTTTATGTCAGCCGGGTTGTCAGCCCTGCGTGACGGCCGCCTTTTATCCCCAGAACAAGCGTCTGGTATTCAACAGACCCGGAGGCCCTTGGGGTAGTAGGAGGTAAAGGCTCCCACTTTTTCTAGACAATCGGCACTTTATGTCAGCCGGGTTGTCAGCCCTGCGTGACGGCCGCCTTTTACCCCCAGAACAAGCGTCTGGTACTCAACAGACCCGGAGGCCCTTGGGGTAGTAGGAGGTAAAGGCTCCCACTTTTTCTAGACAATCGGCACTTTATGTCAGCGGGTTGTCAGCCCTGCGTGACGGCCGCCTTTTACCCCAAGAACAAGCGTCTGGTACTCAACAGACCCGGAGGCCCTTGGGGTAGTAGGAGGTAAAGGCTCCCACTTTTTCTAGACAATCGGCACTTTATGTCAGCCGGGTTGTCAGCCCTGCGTGACGGCCGCCTTTTACCCCAGAACAAGCGTCTGGTATTCAACAGACCCGGAGGCCCTTGGGGTAGTAGGAGGTAAAGGCTCCCACTTTTTCTAGACAATCGGCACTTTATGTCAGCCGGGTTGTCAGCCCTGCGTGACGGCCGCCTTTTACCCCCAGAACAAGCGTCTGGTACTCAACAGACCCGGAGGCCCTTGGGGTAGTAGGAGGTAAAGGCTCCCACTTTTTCTAGACAATCGGCACTTTATGTCAGCCGGGTTGTCAGCCCTGCGTGACGGCCGCCTTTTACCCCCAGAACAAGCGTCTGGTACTCATTTCCGTTAGAGGCTGAGTCGACCCCAGGGCCATAGTGCCGCCACAGGGTTTGGGTCAGTTTAAAAATCCTGACCCCAACGGGACTTGAACCCTCGACCCTCCTGCTTGTAGCTCAGTGCCTTAACCACTACGCTACGGCGTGCTCCAATGTTTGTTTGTTTGTTTGTTTGTTAGGAATATCAATGTTCGTCGATCTGCATTTATTTTTCTTGACCAGCCTCATGGGTTAATAGTATTTCTGACTACTGTTAATAATAATAATAATAATAATAATAATAATAATAATAATAATAATAATAATAATAATAATAATAATAATAGCTTTATTTTACCTGGCAGAGTTAAGGCCTTAAGGCCTTGTCTACCACTCAACCAGGTTTAAAAAAAATACAAACAAAAAAAATAGTCTTAAATCTAAATTAATGAGGTCCCGGGTTCGATTCCCGGTCAAACCATAGGATTTTTTTTTCCTTAAAGGGAATTATTTCCGTGGTTGTCCATGGTCTGCAATTTAGATTAAGTTTAGGTTAAGAACTCTCCTGGCGCTTCATTATAATTTATCACCCATCATATAATCGGGGTTATGTAACTTCGCCTTCCAGGCGCCCCAACTTCAGAAGTTGGTTACAATTAAGCCAATGCCAGGAGAGAACACCAGAAATGTCGAAATGTTAACCTGGGGCATTGCATAAAAAAACTATTAAACATTGTAGGCGTTTCAGGATCAGTCCCATCTTCAGCAGGAGATTGTTCGTTACTGTCCACCTACTGACTGGTTTGTTATGATCTTGCAGATAGGGTGCGTTATCATCTAAAATAAAACTGTTGTGACTTCCTTTGAGAAGAGAACTTTGATTTTAAACGAGAACGAACCCAGTACACACAACCCTATCTACAAGATCATCATAAATCTATCAAAAATATTAAAATTTTAAAATTCGTATCTGATGTATCGGTCGTCATCAATGAAAACAAACTTCTGTTTAGAAAACTTCGTCAAACATTATAAAATGTAGGCCTTTCACAAGACATTCTTCTATCACCACCAGTTAAAATGGTACTCTTGAGTAATTGCTGATGATGGAAGACTGTCTTCAGAAAGGCCTACTTTTTATGTTTGACGAAGTTTTCTGAACAAAAGTTTGCTTTAGTTAAGGACGACTGATTCATTAGGCATGAGTTTTAAAATTTTAATATTTTAACGAATAACCTCAACGGTGGTGCACCATGAATTGCATCATCATCGGCGGCATCAAGGATTAGACCTGCTGGTCTGTTCCGATCTCATGTTAGAATTGGTCTATCCATATTTTACTGGGTCTTCCAACATTTCTTCGTCCTAGTGCTTTGTAATGAAGAATCTGTTTCGGAATTCTATTGTTATCCATTTAATTGATGTGGTCCATCCATTCATCTCTGTATTGTGTAATTCTATATAATACGAGTAGTTTGAATATATTCAGTTCTCTTCGTATATCCTCACTTCGCCTTTGATCCATTATTGTATAACCAGCCACACTCCTCAGAGATCTCATTTCTGACGTTTCTATTCTTCGTTCCTGGTTTTTGGTTAAGACCCAGTGTTCCCATCCATACAGTAGTATTGGAACCGCTATTCTTTTATAAATGAATTCGTATTCCATGAATTTTAAAAGTAATAAATCAGTCGGTGACTGGATAGTAGCGAACAAGCTTCTGCTGAGGATGGAACTGGTCCCGAAAATCATACAATTTTAAAATTGTTTTAATAATTGAGGAGATTGCATATGACTAACTGACTGACTGACTATATTCCATCCGTTCCTCGTGGAAATATGGGTGCTTCCTGGCGGGAGTTTCTTAACCAAGCTAATTTAGTTACGCTTATTTACCTATAGATGTCAACGAGTGACATTTGATTAAAACATCGCCGAAATGAGACATCTAATAGACAAGTAAGATATTCGTAAATTAATGAGTCATTTTTTAACATCTTACCTAATATTTTATGTTTCTTCAAACACGGGAACTAGTTTTCGAGAGAAGGATGTCTCTCATTTTCAACCGACATTATGAGAGACATCCTTCTCTCGAAAACAAGTCCCCGTGTTTGACGAAACATAAAATATGAGGTAAGATGTTAAAAGATGACTCATTAATTTACGAATTAAGAACCTCATAATGTTATTTCCCATATTTAACTATGAAGAAGTAACATATTATTTGGATGCGTGAAGATAGGTTAAATTTTGCACAGAGGCCTTTTAATTCAGGCTTGTGGTTTTTTAACGAGCCTGAAAATCCTCAGGCTGAGGAGCCACGGCTTATAGTCCCTGCCGAAGGCCTTTTCCCTTGGATTATTTCATCCTAAAAATCCATCGACCATGGCCGGGTTTGAATCCAGAATTAGAGGCAAGGAAAGACTGCACGTAAGTATATAATTTCCTATTATAATTTTTAATATACATGTAAGAAATATAAACGGAACGAAAGCGCTAAAGTGATAAGGTAGCAACTTTCAACCGATCCATATATTGTGAATAATATATTAATAGATTTTTACAATGAAACTTATTATCATCGTTCTTTTCTTCTTCTACTTCGTGAAATTAGGCCTTTTCACCTGTTTTCACATCAAGTGGGATTTAATGAATCTTCCCATATAATAAATGGGCGTCCAACACCTCTACTTCCTATTGGTTTGTACTTTAACAACAGCTGGGGGATTCTATCTGTAGTCATTCTTTTAGCACGTTCATACCAGTTGTTTCTCATATTGTCAATTATATTTGTTAAATTAAAAATATTTAAGTATTTTCTAATATCTTCATTTATTTTTCTGTTCAAAATTGTCACATCTGCTACTGAACGTAAGAACTTCATTTCTGCAGTTTATATTTTTCTTCTGTCTGAACGGTTAAGAGTCCAATTTTCACTTGCATATGTTAGGACAGGCACCACCATAATTTTGTAAAATTTTAATTGTGTACTCCTCAAAGTTTTATAGTGCCCACACATTCTATAAAACTTACTTAATTTAATATTAATATCTTCCTTCTGGCAGTATGTTACATTGCACCCTAAATAATTGAAATTAGCTTCTTAGCATTGGTTAAGTAATTTCCGCAAGGGAGCACCCCTCTCTCATGTGAAGATGCACAGGTATAGAGAGACAGAACTCCTTTGCACTAGTTGCAAATGTTTCATTTTATATAGAAACGTGACATACCTTAATGTTGCGAACAAGAAAGAAATATACAGAGTTCCCACAAATGCTCTTTCGGGTTATGAACACATGTAACTTGCGTTTAAATAAACTTGCAAACATGAAACTAGTACTAATGGAAAGAGAAACTCAAAACGTTTTGGTTATAGTATCACAGTTGGCAACAATGATGTATAATTACAACATTGCGTATTGTTGAAAGAGCGAAAATGGTTGGTATAGAGGATAGTCGAGCGTTTTGTGTTCTCGATTATCATGTTCATCAATCTGTAATTGTTGTTCAACGACATTTTGGAACAAGATTTGGTGAAGATCCAACCAGTGGTCCTTCAATTCGTAAGTGGTACTCTTGATTTTACGACAAGAGGGTGCATCTGTAGGAGGAAATCTACTGGACGCCCGGCCGTAAGTGAAGCAACTGTAGACCGTATTGGTGAATCTTTTACACGTAGTCCTCAAAAATCAACCATTGCAGCTAGTAGGGAGCTGCAGATCCCTAAATTCACCGTACGGGAAGTTCTGCGTAGCCGTTTGAAATTTCACCCATACCGATTGCAGATGCTGCAGTTCTTAAAGGAAGAAGATAAAATGGTGCTTCGTACTTTCTGCGAGAATATGCAGACTCTCATGGAAACTGATGGGTTTTTCGAATCCATAGTGTTTAGTGACGAGTTCACCTTCCATATTTCAGGTAAAGTGAACAAACATAACTTTAGAATCCGGGGATATGAAAAACCCAATACCTACATGCAGCATGTCCGCGACTCTCCTAAAGTGAACGAATGCTGCGCTTTAAGCCTGCAGAAAGTGTACGGCCCGTTCTTCTTTGTACAGAAAACAATTTGAGGATTCGAGTACCTGGACATGCTACAACAAAGGCTGCTGTCACAGCTGGAACAGGAAATGCTCAACGTGATCTGTCAAAAGGACGGCGCACCCCCTCATTTTCATAATGAAGTCATATTGGAGCTCAACACCAGACTACCGAGCCGATTGATTGGCCGTGTTGGTAATGACGATGAAGAACTTCTTTCTTGACCTCCGCGTTCGCTGGACCTCACACCCCTTGACTTCTTTTTTGTGGGGTTATGTCAAAGATCTTGTGTGCAAGGCACTCCTTCCACAGACCGTCCTTGATCTAAGAGGGCGCATCACAGCAGTCATCGAAACAGTTGACCATAATATGCTACAACGTTCCTGGGCGGAAATGGACTCTGATTGATGTGTGCCATGTTACCAACGGAGCTCACATTGAACATCTGTAACATACTATAACCAATTTTTTTAGTTTATTTTTCCATTAGATAAAAAATGGGGACTGAATCTAAATTTACAGAAAACAGAATATATGTGTCTGGCAAAGGATGTACATGACCTCATACTCGAAACAGGGAAAATAAAAAAAAATGTGAATTTTTTTAATATAAAAAATGTGATTTTTTTTTAAATATCTTGGGTCAATAATTACAAGTTTAGGTACCTGTGAGAGAGATGTACAGACTAAAATTGCAATGGCAAAAAATGCAACTAAAACATTACATGGAATAATTTGGAACAAAAATATCACAAATGAAACTAAAATGAAAATTTATGAGAGCATAATACAGAATATTTTGTCATATGGAAGTGAAACTTGGTCTTTGACGGAAGTACAAAAAAATAAAATTAGAACAGTTGAATTTGATTATTTTAGAAGAAGCCTCCAAAAAACAAGACAGGATAAAATAAATGAATTTCTTTGGAGAGAAATGAATGTCACCACATAGGTTGTTAAGAGGATTGAAAATCAAACTCTTAAATAGCATGGCCATGTACAAAGAATAGAAAATGAAAGATGGCCAAAAAATATATACCAATGGTCACCCCCTGGAAAAAATAAACGTGGAAGACCAAGATGGAAATGGAAAATGGAAAACCAACGTCAAAACTATAATGGATGATCGGAATTTGGAAGAGGGAGATTGGAATGATAGAGATAAATGGAAACTGAAGACGGCAAACCTATAAATGGGGAAAAGCCGAAGAAGAAGATTTGTTCCATTAGTACTAGCTTCATGTTTGTAAGTTTATTTAAACGCAAGTTACACGTGTTCGAAACCCGAAAGAGCATTTGTGGGAACTTTGTACTTATAGGAAAGCAAATTACGTGATCAATGACAGATGAAACAGAGAAATGCACATGACTGTTATGAACGGAGTATGCCATACAAGAGAAGTTTGTTTGGTATGGCAGGTGTGCTTAATGGTGGATAAGGTTTAAAGTGGTCAGTTATACAAAAGTTTTGTAATGAGTAATGACGTAACTTTCAACCTCCCAAACTCACAGAATCGACCTCACAACCTCCCATATCCGTCATGACCTCCTCTTATGTTTCTTTTTTCTCTCCAGTATTATTGTATACAATAAGCCTTACTGTTATCACTGCTAGTTCTCTATTATTACAAAACTAACCCACTTCTAGTATACAAGCGTTCAACTCACAAGCACAGTTCAAACTTTATCTTCATTTACTAGAAAATCAAATATTACAACCGAGTTCAGACGGTAACATTACAAGACTCGTATTTGAAATTCCGTGTTCTAAACATCGATAAATATATCTAATGTATAAAAATCAATATTTGTTTGTTCGTTTGTTTGTTCGTATTCTATGCGCGGCCATACCATTGATCCGATTTTGATGTTTTTTTTTTGCAAAATGTTCAGACGATTCCCGGGATGAACACAGGCTATAAAAGAGTTGTGATATTCAACACCTTCACCCCTAAAAATCACCCTTTGTAGTGAAAAATGAGAAATAAAGCCCATATTTTGACTCTTAAATGGCTTACACTGCCTAAACCATAACAAATACACCAAATTAATGTACACAGAATTGAGCATCTCACAAAACTCTACAAAAAAAAAGTCCGCGACAGCATATGTTTATAGGGATAAACAAATTCCCGAACATATTAAAAAGATATTAGCATTTATTTATGAGTAGCAGCGCACACCGGGTATTAGCTAGTATCTAATACGAGTATATAAAAATGAATGTTTGTTTGTTTGTTTGTTTGTTCTCACTTTATGATGCGCGGCCATACCGTTGATCCGATTAAAATGGGGCTTTTTGCAAAATGTTCAGGAGATTCCCGGGATGAACATAGGCTATAAGAGAGTTGTGATACTCAACTCCTACACCCTTAAAAATCGCCCTTTGTAGTGAAAAACGTAAAAAAAAAGTAGCTCTTCAGACGCTTAAATGGCTTACGCCGCCTAAAACATAACAAATACACAAAATTAATGTACACATAATTGAATATCTCAAAACGCTCTACAAAAAAGTCCGCACCAGCATATGTTTATCTCTTACGGATAACTCACAATAACCATTTTTGTTTTTCATTGAATCCAAGAAGATCGAGGCAAGCATGTAAATTCCTGTGCAAGCATAGAAGTACATAGCGGGTATTCTTTTACGGATAACGCACAATAAAGAATTTTGTCTTTTAGTTCATTTATGCATGGAAGATCGAGAAAAGTAGATTCCCGGGCAACACGGGGTAAACAGCTCGGGGTATCTTAAAATAATTGCGATATACATTTAAAATTATTTTTCATTTTACTTATTCAATTAAACATAAGAAGTGCATTAATTTGTGTCTTTTAGCTCATTTATGCCAAGAAGATCGGGATGAGTAGATTATGGACAACGCCTAGTAAACAGCACGGTTATCTAAAAATAATTATGATATAAAGTTGTCCTTATACTTATTCAACTAAACATAAAAGCACATTAATTTTCATTTATTTAGGCGTAGCAGCGCACGCCGGGCATTAGCTAGTAAGTAATAAAAATAAAATTAATATATATCATACAATTGTTAAAAGCATCATTACTTATGGAGCAGAACTTTGACCATTAACAACAAAAACAAATAAGTATATTTTGGCAACGGAAATGGATTTTATAAGAAGTTCAGCAAGAATTTCAAGAAGAGAAAAAAAACTAGAAACAGTTATAAGGGAGAAAATCATCACTCCAGGGATTAGGCAATTGCCCGTTCCGACTTCATAATGCATCAGCCCAACGTCTTCTAGGTCTTCCAACATCACGTCTTCCTCTTGCTTGATAATTTCTTGCTAACAATGGATATCTCTCCTTACTCATTCCATCCAAATGATCAATCCATTTCTGTCTGTAATTCGTGACCTTAAAACTCAGCTATTAAGATGGTACGGACATGTCTAGCGAATGGAAGAGGATCGGCTACCAAAATATGTTTCGGAATGGAAACCTGAGGGAAGACGAGACAGAGGAAGACCTAAAATCTCCTGGAGTCAGGAAATATGTTTATACATGAAGGAAAAACATCAACAACCAGGAGATTGGATGGACCGGCAAAATTGGTTATTGGGAATCGGACGATGTCAAAGATATTAATCAACCGATGATCTATCTATCTATTTATAAACATCGAGTTCACCATCACCATCATCATTCTATCAAATACTTGTCCTAGAAGAATCGTTATGGCCTCAGAAATGGATTTCCTTCATGGTGCGACCCAGTGAATGCTTTCAATTTTGGCAATGTTTAAATATTGTCTCATTCAAAGGAACCTGGACGAGTCTATTTTCATGAGTCGTGAATAGACTTCGGATATTTAGATTCTAAAGTATGTACATTTAGGCACTTAAATATTTGTTCACACATAGAGATACACTGTATAATGGAAATGAGCGGCTAATGACAAATGAGAGAAATTTTGAACAAGTGGCTGAATTCAAATACCTGGGAATAATAATTACAAATAGGAAACAGATGCACGAAGAAATTAAGCTTAAACTTAATTCTGGAAATGAATGATATGCATTACAGGGACTCTTGTCGTCCCAATTCTTTAAAAAAAACGTTAAACTAAAAATATGTTATTCTCCCAGTTATATTATATGGATGCGAAACATGGACTATTACTTTAAGGGAAGAAAAGATATCAGGATAATTTGAGAATAAAGTTCTTAGTATTTTTTTTGGACAATGAGAGATGAACAGACAGGTGAATGGAGAAGACTACATACCTGTGAGCTACATGGCCTTTACAGGAAACCAGATGAAGTTATAACAGTTAAGTCTCATACACCGCGATGGGCAGGGCATGTGGCACGAATGGGGAATGGAAGAGGGACATGGAAACGTCTTGTAAGAAAACCTGAGGAGAAAACGCCCAGTTGGTAGACAAAGAATAAGGTGGGAGAATAACATTAACCATGATTGAGGAGAAATTATACAGAGAACGATTGAGAAACAATTCCTCAGGTTAGATATGTATGGAGATATTATGTCCGCGCATCCATAAACCTATAATTCCGATACTACCAGTGAGTTAGTTAGTTAATCAACCATTTTATATGAAAGTTATTAATAAGCTGTTGGTTTATGCTGATGATGTAGTACTACTGGCCGATAGCGCGGAGATACTAAAGGACAACACGCACATACACACACACACACACACACACACACACACACACCCACACACGATTGAGTAATACTAGGAAATTGGGACTGGAAATGAAATATCAATAAACATGAAGATATCGTCACAAGAATAAATACATTAGATAATGGAAATGGCCGGCTAAGGAGAAATGAGGGAAGTTAGTGTTTCAGGAAGTCGCTGAATTCAAATACCTAGGAACAATAATCACAAATACGAATGAGATGAGTGAAAAAAGAATTAAACATAGTTCAAAGCTGGAAATGCCTGCGATAGTATTACAGAGACTCTAGATGTCTAAACTCCTTTCAAAAAACGTTAAGCTGAAAAATATAAAACTATTATTCTACCAGTTATATTATATGGATGCGAAACATGGACTCTTATTTTAAGGGAGGATAGAAGATTACGGTCTTTGAGAATAAAGTTCTTAGGAAAATTGTTGGACCAAAGAGAAATGAAGAGACGGGTGAATGGAGAAGACTACATAACAGTGAACTACATGATATGTATAGGAAGCCAGATATAATAAGAATAGTTAAATCTCGTAGACTGCGATGGGCAGGACAAGTGGCACGAATGTGAAATGAAAGCTTCTTGTAGGAAAACCAGATGGAAAACACCCAGTTGGTAGACCAAGAATGAGGTGGGAGAATAATATTAACTATGATTTGAGGGAAGTAGATTATACCGGGAATGATTGGGAAACATTAGCTCAGGATAGTGATGTTTGGAGAGCTTATGTCCGCGCGCCCATGAACCTACGGGTTCAATAGTGCCAGTGAGTAAGCTTTAGTTATAGGAAATGAATTAAAGTTTAATGTAACACATTGAATGATATACCGAAATGTGTAATTTCCTTGTGTGTGTTACATAATTATATGAAATAAAACAAAGAACAGCAGAATAAGAAACCAAGTATTATAGGAGGTATTTAATGAAAATTAGAATGACTTGGAATATAAGCAGCCGACACTTGGACTTGAGAGACTGGAAGTTGGCGTGATTTGGGCGCATTAACTGAAGCAACATGCAAGCGGATAGATTAACGGCCTTGTTCAGCTATTAGAACCATTTCCTCCAGAAACTAGGCGTGCACATTCTGTTTGTTTCCTTGTTACTATGCTTCACACAACCGAGACAAAAATATCTGCATTATTCAGTGTTGCCAACAATACGTAATAAAATCTGACTTTCTAACTGTCTGTAAAACCAGTCATTAGGTCTCAATTGGAATAACAATTCTCCATTAGTGCATAATTCGTAAGAACATTGACTTAAAAACGTTAAGTAATGCCAGAATCTTGCACACTATCAACTAAATAAGCAAATTTCTTGCTATAAAAATGCAAATAACAGCTAGGAAATCTAGGTTTCAAGTAATACAACAAATTATGCCAAACGGAAAACACGATTGGACTCTATAAAAGTTTTATATATGTGGATGAAGTCCTAGCATGCTTCAAAAAAACTAAAAGAGAATTGTATTCGCTTGACCTGTATCTGTCCATCTATCTATGTAACGGAATTTTTTAACCACCCACTTAAAAACATTGGATACACTTGAAACTTTGTATACTTGTAAAGAACCCGTGGCAATACAATAATTTCATAATTTTTTTTTTCAAAAATCCTGGCCAGAATCATCAGAAAATCAAAAAAATAAAAACCGATACCGTATAATAGATTGCGGACTTATCGACTTTTTAGTCAATCGTTGTAAGAGCTCAATTGGTAGAGCGGTGGACTGTAGTGGTATATAGTTTCAGTAATCCATAGGTCGCTGGTTCAAATCTAGCCCGGAGGATTTTTTTAGAAGAGTATTAAGCAATTAAATTTTCATGGGATTCCGGTTTATGACAATCAATTAAACTAAAAATTAAAATAATAATTAATAGTTTTAAAAAAACTAAAACAACACGCTTTATTAGAAAACCAAACTAAAAAATAAATAATAAATAATAGTTTAAAAAACTAAAACAACACGCTTTATTTGAAAACCGAACTAAAAAATGAAAAATAATTTTAATTTTCAACACGCTTGGGATAAAATTAAAGTGGTCAACAAAAAAATAATCTCCAACACATCTAGAATAAAACTAGAGTTATCTACAAAAAATATATATATAATTTTAACATCAAAAGCGTGGGGTTCTTCTTATGGTTTTTTACGTTTTCTTCTTAGAGACTTTACTTTTACCAATATCTGTTTATTATGAAATATATTAATTTATATGTAGCACCAGACGCTTTTGATGGTAAAATTACTTTTTTTTTTAGATATCTCTAGATTTATTCTAGATGTGTTGCAATGATTTCTTTGTTGACCACTTTAATTTTTTCCCAAGCGTGTTGGAAATTAAAATTATTTTTCATTTTTTTTAGTTCGGTTTTCTAATAAAGCGTGTTGTTTTAGTTTTTCTAAACTATTATTTATTACATTTTATTAAAAACGATTACAAAAGTATTAATGTCACAATGTAATTGGAAACAAGTAACAGTATTAATTTCCTAGAATTATCAATAACACTCATTACAGAGAGATTTGTCACCCAACTCCTTTCAAAAAACGTTAAACAATATATAAAACTATTATTCTACCAGTTATATTATATGGATGCGAAACATGGACTCTTACTTTAAGGGAGGAAAGGAGATTACGAGTATTTGAGAATAAAGTACTTAGGAGAATTTTTGGGCCAAAGAGAGATGAACAGACAGGTGAATGGAGAAGACTACATAACATGAACTACATGGTCTTTATAGGAAGCCAGATATAATAACAACAGTTAAGTCTCGTAGACTGCGATGTGCAGGACATGTTGCGCGTATGGGGAATGAAAGACATGCACGGAAGCTTCTTGTAGGAAAACCAGATGGAAAACGTCCAGTTGGTAGGCCAATAATGAGGTGGGAGAACAACATTAACTATGATTTGAGGGAAGCAGATTATACAGGGATTGATTGGAAAGCATTAGCTATATAAGGGATATATGGAGAGTTTATGTCCGCGCGGCCATGAACCTACGGGTTCTATAGTGCCAGTGAGTAAGTAAGAGTAATTATTATTATTATTATTATTATTATTATTATTATTATTATATTTTTATTATTATTAATGTTATTACTATACACCAATGTTCTACGATTTAAGTCTATTTTATGTAGCTAGATCGTTTGAGACTATCACAAGGTTTTTTAACGAACCTAAATTAATTAAAACACTCACTATAATGAGGTTCAATCAATTTTGATCACAAATCTCTTATTTCTAGTTTAACTTATCCTATATCCAAGATACCGAGACCCAAGAATTTACCCCCCCCCCTAGAAGCTATACTGAAGCTTTACGCCCGGGGAAAAAATCCATGGATCTCGTCCGGATGGTAACCACCAGTCCTTCAGGACCGTCTCTATGTCTTATAATATTAACTCCTCTCTACGTGATGGAATTTCCTTGAGAGCAGCCTGTATAATATATCAATATTTTACAATTTAAGCTTATTTTAAGTAGACTGAATATTCGAGACTGTCGCAAGGTTTCTTAACGAACCAAATTAACTAAAACACTCACTCTAATGAAGTTCTTCCATTTCAATGGATTCCACAGGCTACTTTGTAATTTCAGAAATCCAGGTTAGTTTTCAAGTTCACAAGATCTACAGAAACAAGATCCTAGTTTAATAAATAATACATCATGTTCATCATCAAAATCCGGTTTCATGAAAGTTAGAATTGTTAAAATTGTTCAGGCTATCTCTGTGTGGGCGTCCAACATTTCTCCTTCCGTGCGATTTATAATTTAGCAATAATTTTGGAAATTTTTCTTCTGGTATTCTATCAATATTCCTATATTTAATTATTCGGTCTGTAAGTTTGAAAATATTTAGTTCCTTTCTTATATATCCATTTATTTTCTTATCCAGCAGCGTATACCCTGCTATATTTCTTAAAAATCTCATCTCAGCTGCTTCCAATCTTTGTTCTTGCCTTTTAGTGATCGTCCAACATTCTGACCCATACATCAATACAGGAACAGCCATTACTTTATAAAATTTCATTTTTGTTTCTTTTCTGTTTTGAAGGGTTCTTTTAATAGTGCCACATATTAGATTACATTTATTTATTTTCTCATTAATATCTTCGATTTTAACACATGATAAATTGAAACCTAGATATTTAAAACTGTTCACTTGCTCTAATTTTTATCATTTACTATTTTTGCTCTTAACTTATCATGTCTTTTAAATGCTAAAATTTTAGTCCCATTCTTTGAAATTTTAAAATTGTAATTGTCACTTTTTTTCCAAATTAAAAATAGCTCTTTGTAGATCATCTTCTGAACTGGAAATCACTACTTGATCATCGGCAAATAATATTGTATCCAACAGTTTATTATTTACTTTAAAATGTTTATTTAAATTAATCTGCCACTTTAGCATAACTTCGTCTATATATCAATTAAAAAGAGCAGGTGATAAAGGACACCCATGTCTGACACCACGATTAATTATTACCATTTTTGCTGTTTTGATTTAAAACCCATGTCTATTACAATTTTATCATTTACATATAAACTTTGTATAGCCATAATCAAATGTTGTGGAATACCTTTATTTCTCATTATATCCCTTAATTTACTTCTACTTACCATATCAAAAGCTTTTTCATATTCTATACATCCTGTATAATATGTTGCGATGTTAAATTCTATATGTTTTTGAAATAATTGAGTCGTTGTGAATGTAGGCCTACAGTCGGAAATAATACGTGTGCCCACCGCTGTGGTCTCGAGGTAGAGTGCTGCCTTATCACGCAGCGGGCCCGGGTTCGATTCCCGGTCGGGTCAGACTCCTGGGTGAGGTTTTTTCGGGGTTTTTCCTCATCTGTAAGACAAATATCAGGACGCTTAGGGTCCATATGTCCCCGAAAAATCACCTAGCTCTCATAATCCTTATTATTATTATCATCAGCATCCTTCACCGGTGTGGAAAACAAAGGGAAGCTACCACACCTATAATTCCCTAGTAAAGCTGCAAAGCATAGCATGAAAATGCTATGATTGCAGTGAAAGACTTGCCATTGGGCAGAATTACTATGGATGGATAATACATGTAACAAAAAAATCATATAAGAAACACTTATATTTTTCACGCTTTATATTAGCTTGACCTGTATCTATGTAACTGAATATTTTAACGCGATTTTCACCCACTTAAAATCATTGGATCGACTTGAAACTTTGCATACTTGTAAAAGACCCGTGACAATATAATAATTTCATATGTTGTTTCTAAAATCATGGCCAGAATCTTCAGAAAGTCAAAAAAAGTGTCTTTGTATCTATGTAACGGATTTTTTAAACACAATTTTCACCCACTTAGAAACATTGAATCGACTTGAAACTTTATGTACTTGTAAAGGACCCGTGACAATAAAATAATTTCATATTTTATTTCTAGAATCCTGGTCAGAATCATCAGAAAATCAAAAAAATGAAAACTGGTATAATAGGTTGCGGACTTGTCGACTTTTTAATCAATCGTTGTAAGATATCAGTTGGTAGAGCGGTACACTCTAGTGGCATATAATTTCTGTAATCCATAGGTCGCTGGTTCAAATCCGGCTGGGGTTTTTTTTTTTGAAGATTATTATTACTTTCAGCTCATACTACAATAGAATCGAATTTAAAGATATTTACATTTTTATCTCTTTCTGTAAAATATTAAAACTAAAAAATAAAAAATAAACAATAGTTTTAAAAAACTAAAACAACACGCTTTATTAGAAAACCGAACTAAAAAATGAAAAATAATTTTAATTTCCAACATGCTTGGGATAAATAATTTTACCATCAAAAGCGTGGGGTGCTTTTTATGATTTTTACATTTTCTTCTTAGAGACTTTACTTTTACCAATATATGTTTATTATCAAATATATTAATTGATAAAGAGCTCCCCACGCTTTTGATGGTAAAATTATTTATCCCAAGCATGTTGGAAATTAAAATTATTTTTCATTTTTTAGTTCGGTTTTCTAATAAAGCGTGTTGTTTTAGTTTTTTAAAACTATTATTTATTTAATTTTATCTTATTTAATTTTATTTAATACACAAGCTATCTTTTCGGTGATAAATCACCAAGTCAATTTTCCCCATTCACCAATTAATGATTAAAATGGTAAACAGCTAAGCTGTCATCCTCAAGACAATATATTGACTGAAGACAAAAATAGTAACGAATAAGCAAAATCAGTTAAAAACAAACTACGTCACATGACGCAATCAATCACAAGTAAACAGTATGACTTTTTTTTTTTCGTTTATACTGTTTTTCCTTTTTGTTTTACCTTATTTTCCTTTTTGTTTTACCTGTTTTTAACTTTCTTTTATCCTCACTTAGACACAAGGACAGGACACACACACCCAGACCCAATGTGGAGATTTAAAATCCCCTACCCCGCCAGGAATGGAACCCGGGTCGCCGGAGTGGAAGGTAGGGACTCTACCGACTACGCCACGGCGACGGACAAACAAAACGAATCCTATTTTCATTCAATTAAAGAAAAGAGGGCGCTGAACGGAATAGGGCATTTGTCTTTATTCATAATGTTATCCCTACTTTTATATATTTCCAAACTTTCAAGGACGTAAAAGGAATTTCAAATTAATGACCGAATGAATCAGCCTAAGATTACTTTTATTTATAGCATGAAAATGTAAATAAGGACACGAGTTTCAACGCGCATCCAGTCTGCAGCCGACAGTTGAAGAGTTAGGAGTTCATACAGCACGCAGAATCCCCTGAGCGTCTCTGCCGCAGTAGTAGACGAAACGTCGAGTTTTAAGAAAACCAGACCACAGTCATTTAGCCCGAAAGACAAACCCAACAGGAATCAATAACAATAAAGATTATAAAGGGTTCATCATCTTTTCCCTGGCTTCCTAGTATCTGTCCACGAAATAGCTGGTTGTTAGGGATGGGCAAGTTCGGATGTGATCGACCTAATCCTTCAGCAGAAGTAACAGGATATGGGTTCTTATCTGTCGACCCCTGCTTCAATACTGGTGTTCCACTGAAAATCTGGTAGAGGGTATTACACGTACTGGGTGCGTTTTCATTTATCAGATGGTCGTTGTTGTTAGCTGCCTTCAAAATCTCCTCGAGTACGTTTATCTTAGCTGGATTAAAGATAAGAAAAATATATATTTATATTAGGATTCCTGAGTAGCTCAGATGGTTAGATCACTGAACGTACAGAGTTTAGAAACTCATGTTCAAATCCCGACTCAGGCATTTATTTGTCTTTTCATATCACATTTTCCTTCTTTGCCAAATGTCTAAAATATAGTTATAACGTCTATATATATATATATATATATATATATATATATATATGTGTGTGTGTATATATATATATATATATATATGATATGAAAAGAAAAAATAATGCTTGAGTCGGGATTTGAACTCGAGTCTCTAAAGTCTGTACCTTTAGCGCTCTAACCAACTGAGCTACTTTTTTCTTTTCATATCATATTTGCCTTCATTGCCAAATGTCAAAAAAAAATATATATATATATATATATATATATAGAGAGAGAGAGAGAGAGAGAGAGAGAGAGAGAGAGAGAGGCCTATGCCATACCGTTTATCCGATTATGATGGAGCTTTTTGCAAAATGTTCAGGAGATTCCTGCGATGAACATAGGCTATAAGAGAGGTGTAATACTCAAACCTTCACCCCTAAAAACCACCATTTCTAGTGAATTACTTACTTACTCACTGGCACTATCGAACCCATAGGTTCATGGCCGCGCGGACGCAAGCTCTCCATACATCCCTATCCTGACCTAATGTTTTCCAATCATTCCCTGTATAATCTATTTCTCTCAAATCATAGTTAATGTTATTCTCCCACATCATTCTTGGTCTACCAACTGGGCGTTTTCCCTCTGGCTTTCCTACAAGAAGCTTCCATGCAAGTCTTTCACTATCCATACATGCAACGTGTCTTGTCCATCGCAGTCTACGAGACTTAACTGTTCTTATTATATCTGGCTTCCTATAAAGACCATGTAGTTCATTGTTATGTAGTCTTCTCCATTCACCTGTCTATTCATCTCTCTTTGGTCCAAACATTTTCCTAAGAACTTTATTCTCAAATACTTGTAATCTCGTTTTCTCCCTTAAAGTAAGAGTCCATGTTTCGCACGCATACTTTATAGTGTTATTTATTAGCAATATACGAATATTAACTTTGTTTTCTACAGTGGCTTTGTGAATTTTTTTTCTTCGATGCGTTAATTAAGCGTTGTTAAAAATGTACGAAAATATGCCATTCTAATAAATATTATCGCTGGTTCACTCGCTGCAGAACTGTTTTCGTGAGATCGTTCTCTGGAGGCACCAAAATGCGTGGGATCTGTCGCACACCATTTCATTTCATTTCATACAGCACACACACGCTGTTTTCGTCTCGTTGGTGGATTTTATTTGTTTTGCAGATCTTGTGGTGAAATCCATGGATATCAAAGCGGGTCACTGAATGTTGGAGTTCGTATGATGGTCCCCTCCATTCGTTTGTTGTCATGGCGGTGGTGGCGTAAAACTCGCTCCATATCTGCTTCTTCTTATGCCTAAGTTCCTGAAACACCCTTTGGTATGCAGAAGTACGGTAGATGGCAGAATTAATCCTTATGTAAGGCGTAGGTTTTCTAGGTAAAAACTAAAAAGAAAAACTCGTTATTATTGTACATTATTATGTAATTTGATGCAAATGTGGATAATTTTCCCCATTTTTTCTATTGTTATTTTATAATAGGCATATATATATATATATATATGTTATAATTAAATGTTTAACATTGAGCAATGCAAGCTTAATATGGTATGATAGGAAAAATAATTTGCTTACTTGTTAGATGGCAGTGAGGACTGAGTTCTCGCGACATCTAGTAATAATGGAGAATATAATACATATATAGGAAAAATGAATGCTTGAATTGGATTCGCCTGGTGGTGTAATGGATATCACACTGAGGTACAGACTCAGAGATCCGGGATCGAATCCCGTCCAGGCATTTATTTTTCTTATCATACCATATTAAGCTTGCATTGCTCAATGTTAAACATTTAATTATAACATCGATAAAGCGTCACTGCTATAAAGTAAAAATGTTCTCTTTAATTTGCTTACTTGTTATAGTCAGCTACTAGATGGCAGTGAAGACTGAGTTCTCGCGACATCTAGTAATAATGGGGAATATAATACATATATAGGAAAAATGAATGCTTGAATTGGATTCGCCTGGTGGTGTAATGGATATCACACTGAGGTACAGACTCGGAGATCCGTCCAGGCATTTATTTTTCTTATCATACCATATATATATATATATATATATATATATATATATATATAAACATGAATGTGTGTTCGCATTTTATGCGCTGCCATACCATTCACCCGATTATGATGGGGCTTTTTTCAAGATGTTCAGTAGACTCCCGGGATGAATATAAGCTATAAGAGAGTTCTGATATTCAACTTCTACACCCAAAAAAATCACCCTTTGTAGTGAAAAACGTGAAAGAAGCAGCTTTTTTATGCTTAAATAGCTTACGCTGTCTAAACCATAACAAATACATAAAATTAATGTACACAGAATTAAACATCTCAAAAACTTCTACAAATTAATAATAGTTTTAAAAAACTAAAACAACACGCTTTATTAGAAAACCGAACTAAAAAATGAAAAATAGTTTTAATTTACAACACGCTAGGAATAAAAATAATGTGGTCAACAAAAAAATAATATCCAACACATTTAGAATAAAACTAGAGTAATCTACAAAAAAAATAATTTTACCATCAAAAGCATGGGGTGCTCTATATCAATTAATATATTTGATAATAAACATCCATCCATAGTAATTCTGCCCGAAGGCAGGTCCTTCACCGCAATCATAGCACCTTCATGCCATGCTTGCAGCTTTACTAGGGAATTGTGTAGGTGTGGCAGCTTCCCGTTGCTTTCCACACCGGTGAAGGATGATGGTGATGATGATAATGATAAGGATGATGATGATGATGATGAAGATGATGGCCATATGATTTCGGGGACCGTTTGGGCCTTAAAGTTTTACTGACATTTGTCTTACAGGTGAGGAAAAACCCCTATAAAAACCTCACCCAGAAAGCTGCCCCGACCGGGGATCGAACCCGCGCCCGCTGCGTGACAAGGCAGCACGCTACCTCGAGACCACAGCGGTGGACGATAATAAACATATATTGGTAAAAGTAAAGTCTCCAAGAAGAAAATGTAAAAACTATAAAAAGGACCCCACATTTTGCTATGTATAATTCTGTGGCCACAGGGCAAACACAGGCCTACATAAGTCTAAAAACATAACTTTTCACTAACTTATTAATATTCAAATAACTTATTAATACTCGGAGTTTGGCATACTTCTGACCAAGACATCTACCAGAAGAAATTTACTACCACTTATGTATTCTGCCCTCATGTTAGAGGAAGAAAAATGCTATATTTTTGACATATTAATGAACAAAATAAATATCACTAAAATCGGACTTACGTACGTTTATATCTGTTGCCATAGTACATTACGATGCGAGGTTGAGAAGTGGTTTTTACAGAATTGAGGAAAATGTTTAAAACCGAGCGATAGCGAGGTTTTTAATTTCCGAGATTCAGTGAAACACTTCCCAAACTTGCGTTATACATTATTTTTGCGTGATAGTGTATTCAAAATAATAAATAATCCATCCATCCATAGTAATTCTGCCCGAGGGCAGGTCTTTCACTGCAATCATAGCATTTCCATGCTATGTTTTGCAGCTTTACTAGGGAATTATATGTGTGGTAGCTTCCCGTTGCTTTCCACACCGGTGAAGGATGAGGATGATAATGATAAAGATGATGATGATGGCCATATGATTTCGGGGACCGTTTGGGCCTTACTTTTTCCTGACATTTGTCTTACTGGTGTGAAAAATCCCGAATAAAACGTCACTCAGGAAATCGAATCCGGCCCCGCTGCGTGACAAGGCAGCACGCTACCTCGAGACCATAGCGGTGCACCTAATAAATAATAGCAAAATAATAACATATCTGTTGGAAATATTTGCGTTCATTATAGGCCTCAACAACTGACTAACTTTACCAGTGTGAGTAATGTTTATTAGTTGAAACAACAGGCCATGAGATCAATTTAGTGATAAAATGGCGGCAAGTACGTATTTATTGTTTTATATTGTTTCAAATAAAGCTCAGTTCATTTAAAATGTAGTGATTTGCGTCGTATAATGTATATTAACACTACATTTTGTATATTTTTTGTATATACATTTATGTAGTATACATAGAGGGCACTGGTTTTACTTCCCACACGCGTGTTTGTAATGTGTAATATTACAGTATAATTATTTTTATTAAAGTACGTTTTTTTTATTACAGTACAGTTATTTAGGTTGGCAACCCCGAAATATAGGAAGTTGAACTTTTTAATCATGGTCGCCATTGCTGTAAGTACGACAAAACGCACTATCGTGCAAAAAATTACTATGATTGAAAGTTCAACTTCCTACATTTCGGGATTTTCAACCTAAATAAATATACTGCAATATTTCATTTACACCCACGTGCGGGAAGTAAAACCACTGCCCTATATGTATACTACGTAAATGTATATACAAAAAATATACAAAAGGTAGTGTTAATATACATTTTGCGCGATAGTGTGTTTTGTCGTACTTACCAGCAATGGCGACCATTATTGAAAGTTCAACTTCCTATATTTTGGGGTTGCCAACCTAAATAACTATACTGTAATATATCATTTCTTAAAATTAACGAGGCCAAGACAAAATATATGCCTATGATTAAAGGTAAATGTGAAGCGTGCCCATCTAGTTTGGAAGTTGGCACATATAAATTTGAACTGGTTCATAGCTATATTTATCTAGGATCTGAAGTAAATTGTAGAAATGACAATTCGGCTGAAATACATCTACGAATCATGGCTGCAAACAAATGTTTTTTTTTTTTGGACTCAGGAAAATGTTTAGATCTCTGTTTATATCTAGAAAGACAAAAATACTCATGTATAAAGTTCTCCTTAGACCAGTGTTAACTTACGCATCAGAAACTTGGACCATGTTGAAATCTGATGAGGAATTATTAGGGCGTTTTGAAAGGAAGATACTGAGATCCATTTTTGGTGCCGTGAAAGAAAATAATGCATGGAGAAAGAGATACAATAATGAATTGTATAAATTGTACAATCAGCCAGATATTTTGAATTTTGTTAAAGTTAATAGATTGGCATGGGCTGGACACATTATTCGCATGGGCAACAAAAGGATTACAAAAAGAATTTACAATGAACAACCACTATTGGCCAGAAAAGTTGGAAGACCTAAATTAAGATGGGAGGATGATATAATTCAAGACATTAAAATTTTAAAAATAAAAAACTGGAAGAATGAAGCGCAGAACAGGGAAGTCTGGCATAGGTTTCTGAAGGCGGCCAAGGCCCACATGGGGCTGTCGAGCCAATTATGATGATGATGATGATGATGATGATGATAATAATATATCATTTACACCCATGTGCGGGAAGTAAAAACCACTGCCCTCTATGTATACTACGTACAATGTATACACAGAAAATATTCAAAAGGTAGTGTTAATATACATTATACGAAACAAATCACTGCATTTTAATTGAACTGAACTTCATTTGAAACAATATAAAACAATTAATACGTACTTGCGGCAATATTATCAATAATTGTTCTCAAGGCCTCCTGTTGTTTCAACTGATAAACATTTCCCACACTGTTAACGTTAGTCAATTGTTTATAATGAACGCACATATTTCCAACAAAGATATTATTTTACTACTATTTATTATTTTTAAAACACCATCGCGCAAAAAAATGTACAACGCACGTTTGTGAAGTGTTTTACAAAATCGAGGAATATGTTTAAAAACCGAGCGATAGCTAGGTTTTTAATTTCCAGGATTCTGTAAATACCATTTCCCAACCCTGTATCGTAATATACTATTCCATCCATCCATAGTAATTCTGCCCGAAGGCAGGTCCTTCAATCCAATCGTAGCATTTTCATGCTATGCTTGCAGCTTTACTAGGGAATTGTAGGTGTGGTAGCTTCCCGTTGCTTTCCACACCGGTGAAGGATGATGATGATGATGATGGCCATATGATTTCGGAGACCGTTTGGGCCTTAAAGTTTTCCTGACATTTGTCTTGCAGGTGAGGAAAAACCCCAATAAAAACCTCACCCAGAAAAGCTCTCTCGACCGGGGATCTAACCCGGGCCCGCTGCGTGACAAGGCAGCACGCTACCTCGAGACCACAGTGGTGGACTGAAACGATATAAAACAATAAATACGTACTTGCGGCCATTTTATCAATAACAATGATATCACGGACTCCTGTACTTTCAACTAATAAACATTGCCCACACTGTTAACGTTACTCAATTGTTTACAATGAACGCACATATTTCCAACAAATTATTTACTTACTCACTGACACTATTGAACCCGTAAATTCATGGCCGCGCGGACATAAGCTCTCCATACATCCCTATCCTGAGCTAATGCTTTCCAATCATTCCCTTATAATCTACTTCCCTCAAATCATAGTTAATGTTATTCTCCCACCTCAGTCTTGGTCTACCAACAGGGCGTTTTCCCTCTGGCTTTCCTACAAGAAGCTTCCATGCACGTCTTTCATTCCCCATACGCGCAACATGCCCTGCCCATCGCAGTCTACGAGACTTAACTGTTCTTATTATATCTGGCTTCCTATAAAGACAATGTAGTTCATTGTTATGAAGTCTTCTCCATTCTCCTGTCTGTTCATCTCTTTTTGGTCCAAAAATTGTCCTAAGTACTTTATTCTCAAATACTTGTAATCTCATTTCCTCCCTTAAAGTAAGAGTCCATGTTTCGCATTCATATAATATAACTGGTAGAATAATAATTTTATATTTTTTCAGTTTAACGTTTTTTGAAAGGAGTTGGGACGTCAAGAGTCTCTGCAATGCATAAT
>JASPKZ010003868.1:6375000-6485000 GCA_030220185.1 Diploptera punctata | reverse complement strand
TCCTTATCATTATCATCATCATCCTTCACCGGTGTGGAAAGCAACGGGAAGCTACCACACCTACATTCCCTAGTAAAGCTGCAAGCATAGCATGGAAATGCTATGATTGCAGTGAAGGACCTGCCTTCGGGCAGAATTACTATGGATACTATGGATGGATATTTCTTAATTTAATTTCTCAGGAAATCACATCTTCGTGTATTTTCTCCTTTAAGTACTTTTCACTGATTGGTTATATTGATATTTATTTCTAAAGAATTCTATGTAATTGATTTCTGACGTTCATATGAAATTCATATAAAGATATATTTGAAGTGAGTGATTCATGTTTTGAAGGAACAATTATTTCCTATATTTCAAAAGGTACTTAAATGTACCACTTATTTAATTAATGTATTTAATGACTCATTCAGAAATATATTATTTACCAATTAAATAAAAGTTGAACATTAATGTGGCAATTAAAACTAATAAAACTCTACAAAATATAATAAAAAACAATAAAACCAAAACAAAAAAAGAAAAATTATCAGGTGTATATAAATTGAAGTGTGGCACATGTGACAATGTCTATATAGGACAAACTGGTAGACCTTTTATATCTCGGATAAAGGAACACATGAGAGCATATAACAGAAATTTAGAAAATTCAAACTATGCTAACCACCTATTCCAATTTAATCATTGTTTCGATCCAAATTTTGAAATGATACATATTTGTGATAAGGGTAAGAAGTTAGATCTTTTGGAGGCTGTAGAAATTAATAAGTTTAAAAGTAGTAAAAAACTGTTAAATTCTCAACTTGATTTGAATGAATCCCCTTTGTTAAATTAAAAAATTTAAATAAATATTGTTGTATTGTTGCTTAGATCAGTTGGAACACAATTCATAATTTGTTAACATGTCTGAAGAAGGTACAGTGTACCGAAACAGCTGTCACTGAATTATATAATAAATATGAAAATCAAATAAAACTACGTTTTATTTTTATTTAATTAATAAATATGGATTTTCATCAAGTAAACACCAACTCAATTGATTATATTATTTACCTATATTTAAAAGCTATTTCAAAGTACTATTTCAGTACTCATCATCATCATCGTCCTTTGAAGTATTAGGCCCAGTGGCCCGTTACGGTCTCCCGCCATCTCCGAAAAGGTCGACCCACAGATCTTCTGCCTTGAGGAATGTAATGAAGAATTTGTTTTGGTATTCTGTGACGATCCATGCGCTGAATGTGGACTAGCCAATTTTTTCTATATTCTTGGAGGTATTCAGATATAGGTACGATGTTTAACTCTCTGGCTATTGTTGAGTACTAAATCTAGAATATATACTCAATTTTAGTAACTTAATCGGAGTTCTAGTGGATCTCAATGTAAATAAGTATATTTCTATATTAAAATTAAGTTTCTATGGCTGAAAATGTAATTTTATTACGGCACAATCTAAGTAAAACATAATATTTATAGACTTATCATTAGTAAATAAGAATAAGAATACATTTTATTCACAAATAAATGTTGTAAACAGTAGTGACACCTGAATGAGCAAGTTCTAACTCTATTAATTCTACGAGGGCGGATCGGAAAGTAACGCACAATATATATTTTCTAAAGTTTAATAGTAAAAAAAAAGGAAAAAAATCACAAATGAACTTACATCTTTTACCTACTTTTCGACATAGTCACCAACTTTCTCAACACATTTTTCCCATCGTGTTACCAGTTTCAATATGCCCTGTTCGTAGAAGTCCGTTTGGTTGGAGTGTAGCCAACTGCGCACTGCTGATTTCACTTCCACATCTGTCTAAAAGCGTTTGCCGGCCAGGAATTTCTTCATGGGACCAAACAGATGAAAGTCCGATGGTGCAAGATCCGGACTGTATGGTGGATGCTGGAGCACTTCCCAACCAAATTCGGCGATTTTCTGACGAATGACAGCAGCAACATGGGGGCGAGCATTGTCATGAAGAAGTTTAACGTTAATGTTGTGACGTTTGTCACGAATGGCACGACGCAACTTCACCAAAGTTTTAATGTAGGCCGAAGCATTCACAGTGGTCCCGTGTTCAGCAAAGTCCACCAATAAAACACCATGCATATCCCAGAACACTGTCACAAGCACTTTCCTGGCAGATTGAGTCACTTTGAATTTTTTCTTTACTGGGGAACCAGCATGTTTCCACTCCACTCGTGTACGTTAGAGTGAGTTTTATATTTTGAAAATTCTTCTAAATTAATTTTGCTTTATATTAATACCTAATGTATTTAATTACCGTCGTAATTGTGAAATTAATCCTTCATATAATGTTTGTTTGTATCATTCTCCTTTGGATTAATTTTTTTATGTGTCAGAGTGAATTTTACATTTTGAAAATTTCTCCTATATTTGTTTTGTTTTATATTATTTTACCGTCTTTAGTTTGGTATTAATCTGATCTATATTGTTTTGTCTAGTTTATTTCCCCTTGTATTATTTCTTCATTTACTTGTGTGCCACAATTTAATTTATGTATATAAACTGGCTCTTTAATTTATATACTTTGTTTTTCCTCACCCCTTAATTAAAACTTCGTAATGTATATATTCTATATGTGCTATTTCTGTAACTGAACTACACCCGAGCACGAGCACTTGCTCATTCAGGTGTCACTACTGTTTACAACATTTATTTGTGAATAAAATGTATTCTTATTTATTAATGATAAGTCTATAAATATTATGTTTTACTTCGATTGTGCAGTAATAAAATTACATTTTCAGCCATAAAAACTTAGTTTTAATATAGAAATATACTTATTTATATTGAGATCCGTTCAAACTCCGATTAAGTTGCTAAAATTGAGTATACATTCTAGATTTAAATTGGATGAAATTAAGGATTGGGGATCAAGAAAATATGATTAAATTGGAACATGGAAAAACATTTTTATGTCAGAAGTTAAAATTCAAAGTGTATCATTCGCATATTGAATTATGAATATTAAACGAAAATAACTTTTATAATGGATTACTCAGATGGATCTAATTTTTGTCTGAGGCCCTAAGATTATCTCAAATTGCGTATTTACAACCTCTCCGTAAATTGTTTCGGTATATTTAACATTCCTTTGCTATTCTTTGAACTGTTTGATGAATTCTTCTAGTCTTCTAACACCCTGTATAGGACATATCCTGAAAAATATTGAATATCTTAAATTTATGTTAACCCTTAATTTAAGTATGATTTCACGGAGGTAAATTATACAAGGAATGACTGTAAAACATAGGGATAGGAATGTATGGACAGCATATGTTCGCGCGACTATGAACCTCGGATTCGATAGTGCTAGCAGTAGCAGTAGCAGTAGCAGCAGCAGCAGCAGCAGTAGCAGTAGTAGTAGTAGTAGTAGTAATAGTAGTAGTAGTAGTAGTAGTAATAGTAGTAGTAGTAGTAGTAGTAGTAGTAGTAGTAGTAGTAGTAATAGTAGTAATAATAAGTTGGTAAGAGGCACTCGAAAGAGCATTAAGTTATAAGTTTATGATTTGTCTTTTATGAGTTCGTTCAGTGATCCTGTCCATATTCTGCATTGTTTGTAATGGTATCGCTCACACTTTTGGTCGCATATCTTGCATTCACACGAATCACTCGGTTGGTGGAATTTTGTATTTTTGCAGTAATAATAATGGAGTGTAGTGCTAGTATGTTAATCAACGTTTATTTGGTTCGCCTGTGAGTGAGGCAACTTATACAACACGTATGCAATGAGACTAGCTGCATACAGGCGTGGATTTCCACTTGTTGCAGTCACGATATCAAGTCGTTAGTGAAGTCAGCAACCTTCCCTTGTTACCAATCGCACACTGCGGCGTTTTTACTATTCAGTACTAAATTAGCATTCACAAGTAGCGAAATTATTTCTCTCATGTATGGCAGTTTAAATACAAATCCAATGAAAACATCAGGGACCAAGATGTTTTAATAAAAACATTTCTTCTCTTTATTGTTGTTGTTCTTCTTCATCATCCATACAAAGTCTTTACCCAAGAGATCTGTTACTATCTCACTAATTAATTTTGTATCCAGCGCTTTCTTGGACGGCCCAGAGATCTCTTCCCTGTTGGACAATAATGAAGCATGGCTTTGGAAACTCTATCTGAACTCATTCGTCATAAAGTATTTATCCAGTTGTTCCGATATTCATGTACGTACATAATGACTAATTCTAAACTTAATTTCTTCAAGACATCATCATTGCGTTTGTAATCCCACTTGGTGTACCCTGCTGCACATCTTAAATCTCATTCACTAGAAGTTATCCTGTTCTTTCTTTCCTCAAAATCCATGCTTCACTGCCGTAGCAAAATGCTGGACTTACTAAAGATTTGTATAACCGTACTCCGGTATATGTTTGTACTAGTGAAGGTTTGTTTACTGAATTTATTATTCGCATAGTTTTATTAAAATTAATATATCTATTTGATATGTCTACTTCAACCAAAGATATTAATGTATATCCAAGAGATATAATTGAATATAGGCCTACTATTTCCAAGATTTTTCAATCTATATCAATTTTGTACGTACAAGAGTATTTCCCATCAAAAGCCATAACTTTTGTTTTCTCCGTATCCATTTTATATTATAATTGATGTTTAATCTGTTAAAATTATATACTGAACATTGTAATTCGTCCTCTGAGGATGCCATTATTGCTACATCATCTGCAAAAATCAACCTATCTAATTTCACATTTATATTCAATTGTATATGTCCATAACGTTATTCTCTCCATTTTCTCCCTAATTGATATAAGAGTGGCGATAGAGAACACCTTTGTCTCATTCCTGTATGAATTTCCTGCCATTGTGATGGTTTATTGTCATCTCTTACTGCAATTAAATTAGATTTATAAAGGTTATCTATATTTAATATCATTTTTTGTGCGATGGTGCGTTTTGTCGTACTTACAGCAATAGCGACCATGATTGAAAGTTCAACTTCCTACATATCGGGGTTGCCAACCTAAATAACTATACTGTAATATTACATTTACACCCACGTGTGGGAAATAAAACCACTGACCTCTATGTATACTACGTACAATGTATATAGGCCTACAAAAAATATCCCAAATATACATTATACGAAACAAATCACTGCATTTTAAATGAACTGAACTTTTGTATTCACGTAGACTTTCACGGCCGGAATTGCTATGATGATCTTCATCAAGATCATCATAGAACTGAACTTTATTTGAAACAATATAAAACAATACATACGTACTTGCGGCCATGTTATCAATAATTGTTCTCAAGGCCTCCTGTTGTTTCAACTAATAAACATTGCCCACACTGTTAACGTTAGTCAATTGTTTATAATGAACGCAAATATTTCCAACAAAGATGTTATTGTTTTACTATTACTTATTATTTTGAAAACACCATCACGCAAAAAAATAACGTACAACGCACGTTGTGAAGTGTTTTACAGAATCTCGGAAATTAAAAACCTCGCTATCGCTCGGTTTTTAATCTTTTTCCTCGATTCTGTAAAAACCGCTTCCCAACCTCGCATCGTAATATACTAAGAGTTTCAACAGTTTGTTTCTATATACTCCATCATAAGCCTTTCAACATCCGAAATGCTACGTTCCTTACATTGACCAGCTTTATTGTCTCGTGGTCAGAGCTTCTGTCTAACGTTTATGAGGTCCTGGGTTCAAATCTCGCTCAGGCCATACAAAATTTCCTTCAAAAGAATTATGCTTGTGTTCGCCCATAATCCCGAATTCAGCTATCTAGTTTAGGTTTAAGGAATCTTCTGATGCTCCATTACGATTTATCACATATCACATCAATGGCGTAACTCCACTTTCAAGACAGCTGAATCACAGATGTGGGTTTTAAATCCGCCAATCCCAAGAAAGAATGCTGTAATGTCGTAAGATAACCTGGTGCCATTGGACAAAAAGAAATCACATTTTCTCAAGTTTAATCTCCATTTTCTGAATTCTTCACAAAAAACGAACATTTTCTTTTACATGTTTTTAACGAATAATAAAAATAGTTATTTATCCTACAAGCAAGGTTTGCAATAGATACCAATTATGAAAGGAACACATGAGAGCATATAACAGAAATTTAGAAAATTCAAACTATGCTAACCACCTATTCCAATTTAATCATTGTTTCGATCCAAATTTTGAAATTTTACATATTTGTGATAAGGGTAAGAAGTTAGATCTTTTGGAGGCTGTAGAAATTAATAAGTTTAAAAGTAGTAAAAAACTGTTAAATTCTCAACTTGATTTGAATGAATCTCCTTTGTTAAATTTAAAAATTTAAATAAATATTGTTGTATTGTTGCTTAGATCAGTTGGAACACAATTCATAATTTGTTAACATGTCTGAAGAAGGTACAGTGTACCGAAACAGCTGTCACTGAATTATATAATAAATATGAAAATCAAATAAAACTACGTTTTATTTTTATTTAAATAATAATTATGAAACTGATTATATCAGGCATTGAGAAGGATATCAAGTAAGACGGTTAACTTTATATTTATAGAAATTATATTTACTTTTAAATATTTACATAAATAATAAAAATATATGTAAGCAGTGGAATTTTTTGACTTTTTTCGGAAAAAAATAAAATATATGCATTTAAGATACTATTTACCTCGGGTCTGTTTGGCCGATCGTGCCTATTTCTGTAACATGATAAAATAATTATATATATATATATATATATATATATATATATATATATATTATATTCTCTTTAATTTGCTTACTTGTTATAGGAGCTACTAGATGGCAGTGGAGATTGAGTCCCACTAACTCTCATAATAGAGAATATATATAAAGAAAAATAAATGTTTCTACTAGATTTGCTTGGTAGCGAAATTAGCAGCGCACTGGAGTACCAATCCAGATGTCCGAGTTCAAATCCTGTTCAAGCATTTATTTTTCTTATCATGTTATATTAAGCTTGCATTGCTCAATGTGAAAAATGTAATTATATCATCGAAATAAAGAAGCGTCACTGCTATAAAGTAAAAGTATTCTCTTTAAATTGCTTACTTGTTATAGGAGCTACTAGATGGCAATGGAGGCCGAGTTCCCACTAACTCTCGTAATAGAGGATACATATAAAGAAAAATAAATGTTTGTACTAGATTTGCTTGATAGCGTAATCGGTAGCGCAGTGGAGTATCTATCCAGATATCCGAGTTCAAATCCCGTCCAAGCATTTTTTTCTTATGCCATATTAAGCTTGCATTTCTCAATGTCAAAAATGTAATTATATCATCGAAATAAAGAAGCGTCACTGCTATAAAGTAAAAGTATACTCTTTAAATTGCTTACTTGTTATAGGAACTACTAGATGGCAGTGGGGGCCAAGTTCCCACTATCTCTCGTGATGGAGAATATATATATATATATATATATATATATATACAAATAAGCGTTTGTACTAGATTTGCTTCGTAGCGTAATTAGAAGCGGACTTGGGTCCGAGTTCAAATCCCGTTCAAGCATTTATTTTTCTTATTTCATATTAAGCTTGCATTGTTCAATGTCAAAAATTTAATTATATCATCGAAATAAATAACCGTCACTGCTATAAAATAAAAACATTCTCTTTGATTTTCTTACTTGTTATAGGAGCTACTAGATGGCAGTGGAGGCCGAGTTCCCACTACATCTTGTAATAGGGAATATATGTAAAGAAAAATAATTGTTTGTACTAGATTTGCTTGGTAGCATAATTGGTAGCGCACTGGAGTATCAATCCAGAAGTCATATCTATAAATGTTTAATAGGGCGACTTCCTCATTTGTACGATTATGTATTTATTCATTTATTTAGTCTGATGGAATTATGGCCATATGGCCTTCTCTTCTACTCACCAGGACAAACATATGTTACATTCAAATACAAGAATCACATTAATATTATATATTTAAACGATTGTTTGACCAAACTGAACAATAATAAAATAATATATAATAACACTATGAAGATAAAGTTAATTAAAATTAAAAATAATAAAAGAATATATAGACATAAAAGACAGCCCGAATCTGCTATTCATAAAAAAAAACAGTACAAATAAAATAATAACCTGTAATGAATTCATTTAACGGTTATAAAGAGACATATGTAAGGCATTAGGTAGAAAATTAAAATGTATCCAACGTAAAAAGTTACAATAAAACACACACACACACACACATAATAATATGATATATTACAACCAGTAACTACAGCTAAGATTAATTAATAAATAAAAGCGAATACCGAAAACAATTAATATATAGAAATTCTCATTATCAAAAACATAAATTTAATTTTTAACCCAATTTTTCATTCTCTCAATTCCCATCGTATCATTGGTGAAACGCCGCCTTCCAGACACCCCAACCTCTGAATTGGATTAAATTCTGTCAATTTATAAAAAGTGGTGGTGTAAAGTTCTCAAACATATATAATTCTAAATTAAGCCGGCCGTTGGCGTTGGTAGTGACACCTACCTGGCAGCGGACGAAACGAAAATTATAGATTTGTATATGTGGAAAGAATTGTTAATGTTTGTACCATATCTATAATGATGTAGTGGGCTGCACACTCTTACGGAGAACGAGAGGTCCACGGTTCGATTCCTGGTTCAGACATTAATTTTTCTTTTCACAATATCGTTATAATATTATAATATGATCCATTATTGGAACTGTGTTAAAATAACAGTATTGGAAAATGTTGAAAAAAAACGTTATGCTAAATTTTTACCTGAAGTGTTGTCAACTCTGTATATTCACTTTTGCAATGCCACTGTGCCTTCTCTAGAAAAGGGATAAAGAGCTAGTCGATATTGATTGAATGTTAAGTCTAAAAATTTCATTGAGTTGATTACAGCCTACGCTGTTCCAAGCGACGTCATACGAATACGTTGTGCAATCCAGTGACCTGTTTATACTGTTCCCTGTGTTGATTCATTTATACATAATGTTAGAAGCTATCAGCTGTAAAATATCCAGAGCTTAAGAAAATCGCCCTTTAAGCGAAACATGGACCTTGATTCCACCGCTGTGATCTCGAGGTAGCGTGCAGCCTTGTCACGCAGCGGGCCCGGTTCGATTCCCGTTGGGACAGGCTCCTGGGTGAGGTTTTTTGGGGGATTTTCTTCACCTGTAAGACAAATGTCAGGAAGCTTAGGGCCCAACGGTTCCTAAAAATCATCCGGCCATCATCATCATCCTTCACCGGTGTGGAAATCAACGAGAAGCTACCACACCTATAATTCCCTAGTAAAGCTGCAAAATATTAGCATAAAAATGCTATCATAGCAGTGAAAGACCTTCCCTCGGGCAGATTTACTATGGATGGATGGACTTTGAGACGGAGCCATATTGACAAATAGAGCTTTTGAAAGAAAAATCCTGAGGAAAATGTACGGTCCAATTGGATTATAATGGGGAATGGAGAATCAGATGTAATCAAGAATTTTATGTAAGTTATAAATTCCCAGATATTATCAATGTCATAAAAATTGACAAGATTATGATGGGCAGGGCATGTGAAAAGAACGAACGAGAAAGAAGTTACTAAAGCGAGTGATGAAATTTAATATGAATGAAAGAAGAAGAGTTGGCTGTACCAGATCGAGATAGAAGGATGGAGTAATTACTGACCCAGGAAGACTTGGAGATATTAACAACATAGGGAATATAAATACACTTTTTCAATATCTTACTTACTGTTTGATTGGTGGAAAATGCCCTACCTTCGCCAGTTTAAACATTATCATTATCATTACCATTACTATTACTATTATTATTATCATTATTATTATCATCAATACAATAATTTTTATCATTTAGTATATATTCATTCAACAACCTTCATTATAATATATTACTTTCATACAATTTAAATATATATATATATATATATATATATATATATATATATATATATATATATATATAAGAATTAGAATGCTTATTTGATAGCCTTTCACGATATCATATGAAAATTGTCTTAGGAGATTTTAATGCAAAAGTGGGGCGGGAGATATATTCAAACCAACAATAGGCAAATTCAGTCTTCATGAAGATAGTAACGACAACGGGGTTAGATTAGTCACATTTGCCACATCAAAGAATCTCATTGTTAAGAGCACAACATTTCAGCATAAGGATATTCATAAATACACCTGGACGTCCCAGATGGAGAAACTCGGAACCAGATAGATCATGTATTAGTGGATAAACGCTGGCACAGTAGCATCATTGATGTTAGATCAGTTAGAGGGACAGACTGCAATTCGGATCATCATCTGGTCAGAGTGAAAATCAGACAACGGCTATCGCTTATGAGAGGAACGAATGCTAAAGATGATTCTGTAAAATATGAATTAAAAAACTTGAGAAATGATGAAATGAGGCAAGAATACCAAATCAAAATTGCTAATAGATTTGAAGTACTGGAATCTTCAGATGACAATGTGGCAAACGAAGAAGAAACTGATATAAATAAAGAATGGGAGGCTATAAGAGATACTATTAAATTTTCAGCATCAGAAAGCATTGGTTGTTTAAAAAAGAGGCAAAACCAGAAATGGTTTGATGAGGAATGTGCCGACATTGTAAAGAAAAGAAAACTAGCAAAAATTAAATGGTTACACGAGCCAAATGAGGTACATTTAGAGCAATTGGGTAGTATTAGACGGGATACCACTAAGTTACTAAAGAGTAAAAAGAGGGAATATTTGAGAGAGAAGATTAATGATCTTGAAATTAATGCAAAAAATAGGAACATTAGAGAATTATATCAGGGAATTAGTATAGAGAAG
Source organism: Diploptera punctata (assembly GCA_030220185.1). NCBI lineage: Eukaryota > Metazoa > Arthropoda > Insecta > Blattodea > Blaberidae > Diploptera > Diploptera punctata. The sequence continues at coordinate 6,474,145 of JASPKZ010003868.1, read as the reverse complement.
AAAGGGTTTCAGGCTAGAACAAACATAATTCGAAATGAAAGTGGGGATATGATTGCAGATTCTAGGAGTATATTAAATAGATGGAAAAGTTACTTTAATCAGCTATTAAATGTACATACAGAACAGGACATTGAGGAGGATAAGTTACAGACAGCAGAAATGCTAGTCGCAGAGCCAAGTGCATTAGAGGTTGAAATGGCAATTGAAAAATTGAAGATGTATAAAGCATCAGGTTCAGATGAGATCCCAGCAGAACTCATAAAATCAGGAGGAGAAAAATTGATAGACAAAATACGCTGGTTGCTTAGTATGATTTGGGAAAAAGAAGCTCTTCCAGATGAATGGAAGGAATCAATCATCGTACCAATTTATAAGAAAGGGGATAAAACTGATTGCAACAACTACAGGGGCATCTCATTACTTTCAACTTCATACAAAATTCTTACAAATATATTAGTAAGCAGACTTACTCCCTACATTGATGACATTCTAGGAGATCATCAATGTGCATTTAGAAGAAACAGGTCTACAACAGATCAGATTTTTAGTATAAGACAGATTTTAGAAAAGAAATGGGAATATAATCACACTGTACATCAACTATATGTTGACTTCAAAAAAGCATATGATTCAATTAAGAGGGAGAAGTTATATAGTATCCTGCTGGAGTTCGAAATTCCTAAAAAGTTAGTTAGACTTATACGAATGTGTCTAAATGGCTCAAATAGTAGGGTGCGTGTAGGCAAACAGTTTTCAGACACTTTTGAAATCCAGAATGGGTTGAAGCAAGGAGATGCACTATCTCCTCTACTATTTAATTTTGTACTAGAGCATGCCATTAAATCTTTAGAGAATGAGGAAGGCTTACAACTGAATGGTATTAATAAGCTGTTAGTTTATGCTGATGATGTAGTACTATTGGCCGATAGCGAGGAGATACTAAAGGCCAACACGCACACACTATTGAGTAACACTAAGAAATTAGGACTGGAAGTAAATATCAGTAAAACTAAATATGTGGTCACAGGTAGAAATTCAGTATATAATGGAAATGGACAGCTAATGACAAATGAGGGAAATTTTGAGGAAGTGGCTGAATTCAAATACCTAGGAACAATAATCACAAATAGGAATGAGACGCACAAAGAAATTAAACATAGGCTCAATTCTGGAAATGCATGCTATTATGCATTGCAGAGACTTTTGATGTCCCAACTCCTTTCAAAAAACGTTAAGCTGAAAATATATAAAACTATTATTCTACCAGTTATATTATATGGGTGCGACACATGGACTCTTACTTTAAGGGAGGAAAGGAGATTACGAGTATTTGAGAATAAAGTTCTTAGGAAAATTTTTGGACCAAAGAGAGATGAACAGACAGGTGAATGGAGAAGACTACATAACAATGAACTACATAGTCTTTATAGGAAGCCAGATATAATAAGAACAGTTAAGTCTCGTAGACTGCGATGGGCAGGACATGTTGCACGTATGGGGAATGAAAGACGTGCATGGAAGCTTCTTGTAGGAAAGCCAGAGGGAAAACGCCCAGTTGGTAGACCAAGAATGAGGTGGGAGAACAACATTAACGATGATTTGAGGGAAGTAGATTATACAGGGAATGATTGGAAAGCATTAGCTCAGGATAGGGATGTATGGAGAGCTTATGTCCGCGCGGCCATGAACCTACGGGTTCGATAGTGCCAGTGAGTAAGTAAGTATATATATATATATATATATATATATATATATCCTCAACTCGTGCCCAACTCAGGGTCGGGTCGATGGATGAGATGAGCCCTATATATAGGGGTCTTTTTTTTTTATTTATTTATTTATTAACAACATGCTCCATTACAGAGTAATACTACATGTTTGGAGTATTATTTTACAAACCAATTAAAATTTACTTAAAATACAGTTCTATGAGTACAATGTTATAATGCTGATAAAATAATAATAATACTAACAATATTAACAATAATAATAGAAAAAATAATATTGAAATAATTAATAACATGATTCAGACTAATTACTAGGTATTGATGTAATGGATTTTACATTTTAATAAATTGTTCTTAGAATATACTTATGTCAATAATTATAATTATGTGTACAAGTTTATGTAATTTCACTATTGCTTGTTTTTTTTATTTACTTATTTATTTATTTATTTTTTATTTATTTATTTTTTTTATTAGGGAATATCTATTGTATATATGAATTTATGAAAAGCATGAAGATGTTTATGTGTGAGATCTTTGTTAGTAGTTGGCCACTTTCCTCCACTTGCCGTTATTTCGCGAATCATGGTTCTCCTTTGTTTTTCCAGAATTCTGCACCTGTATATAAGATGTTCTGAAGTTTGGTCTTCCTCATCGCATGGACACTTTGCGTTATCTAGAATCTTGAATCTATGGAGATAAGACCTCGTTTTGCCGTGTCCTGTAACAAGTGCTGTAAACTCCGGTGTGAATGACAAGGGTGCCTATCGACCACGCCTGACGCACCATCACAGGGGCAGATGAATGAAATGAAACGAAATGGATGAGATGAGTGTGGAGGAATGGTGGAATGTAATTACGGCAGGGGAAAAGGGAGAAATCCCAAGAAAAATCTGCCCAAGCTCCGTTCCATCCACAACGAAACCCATATGGAGTGGCCTTAGACACGATCTCGGGACCACAACAGTGAGAGGCGAGCGTCTAACCGCATGCGCTACGAAGCCGCCTTATTTAAATAAATGATATATAGTTAGTTTTTAATGAATTCATCTCTCTTAAATAAATGATTTAATAATACAAAATTCCTGATCACATGTGATTACTAATACCGGAAAACTACTTTCAAATATAGATTATTTATTTATTACTTATTAATATGTAATTTCTAATTCTATATTTTTCTATATTTTCTATAGTTTTTTTAGAAGTTTTCCTAGTGAAATGCAGAACAAACTGGGGAAAAACTGCACTTAAACTAGCGTGAAATATTTTCAAAATCATATAGAACAAGAGTACGCATGCGCCAGAGTTTATAGAGCCAGCGATAACCCACAATTGAAGCACATATCGATTATCATCCTCGATTACTATCCGTCGGTATGAAATTTAAATGATCAATATTTGCAATAAATCCCCAAATCTATGTTTAAAAAATATTAATAATATTAAAATTACCTAATGTTTATTAAAAATGGGTGTACACTCACTTATCACCCCCTAACGCTCATCCAACCAGCGATAACCCAAAACAGCGATAGAAAAATCATTGATTAAGTAATATACTCTGTGGAGAAAATAGCAGTTAGCATCACAATATTGTTTAACAGTGTCATAATATTGTGATTTGCATATTTAAATAAATGCTTCAAAATTGTCTAATAATGTTATAAAAATTGTTTGAAAAAATTAAAAATATTAAATAATGTTAGTAAATACAGAAGAAAACCTATAGTTTACAACAATATAACTGAAAAATCAAGCGCTAGTAGAAGTGAAGTTGAGCCCAAACTGAAAAGAACACGTAGCAAGGATGACTGAGAACAGAATACCAAAAGCAGCATACAACTATTCACCAAGAGGAAGAAGTTTGGGAAGACCAAAGAAAAGACGGGAAGAGCAGCAACTTGGAGCCAGGATAGGCTAGTAAAAAGCCTAAACCGTGACGAAAAATAAGATATTTCTGTAATAGGAAGTATAACTTGGAAATAATATATGTAATGAGATGCACAAAGAAATTAAACGTAGGCTCAATTCTGGAAATGCGTGCTATTAGGCCTATGCATTGCAGAGACTCTTGATGTCCCAACTCTTTTCAAAAAACGTTAAACTGAAAATATATAAAACTATTATTTAGATATCCAAAACAAATAACAAAATACAAACCTAAAGGCACCCGAGATGTGGGCAGACCTAGAAAGAGATGGGCTGAAGTCGGAACGGGTCATCAGACCTAATCCATGAATGAAGATGATGATGATGACTATTATTCTACCAGTTATATTATATGGGTGCGAAACATGGACTCTTACTTTAAGGGAGGAAAGGAGATTACAAGTATTTGAGAATAAAGTACTTAGGAAAATTTTTGGACCAAAGAGAGATGAACAGACAGGTGAATGGAGAAGACTTCATAACAATGAACTGCATGGTCTTTATAGGAAGCCAGATATAATAACAGTTAAGTCTCGTAGACTGCGATGGGCAGGACATGTTGCACGTATGGGGAATGGGAGACTTGCATGGAAGCTTCTTGTAGGAAAGCCAGAGGGAAAACGCCCAGTTGGTAGACCAAGAAGGAGGTGGGAGAATAACATTAACTATGATTTCAGGGAAGTAGATTATACAGGGAATGATTGGAAAGCATTAGCTCAGGATAGGGATGTATGGAGATCTTATGTCCGTGCAGCCACGAACCTACGGGTTCGATAGTGCCAGTGAGTAAGTAAGTAAGTAAATTACTAAATTTTGGTATTTGATGAATTATATAAAAGATGGAGACGTATCATTGCAAGTCTTGCAGTTCACACAAATACTTGATTTTTAAACAAAAATAAATAAACAAACAGAGAATTAGATAAATGAAAGAGTCGTGAAGGTAGCAGGAAGGCGGATACATGCAAATTTTGCTGGTTGACAGAAGAAGAAAAATATGTGACACAAAGTGTTCACTCAACCCTCCATTCATTTCCTGCACTATACTGTGCGGAAATCATATCCCTGCATCTTAATGTTATACTGAATGTCAACCAGAGATTACCTCAACCGTAAAATCTAAATTAGTTGGTGAGTGAGGGGGAGGGGGGTTGCACCTATTTTTAGATCCAAGTGTCATTACATGTCTTAAAATGTTTCTCAGCCCTTTAATTTCATATCAAAGAATAATAATGTATGCACATGTCTTTTAATGCATTTTTAACCCTTCATAATTAACATGTATATATATTTCAATATTATAATTACATATTTCAATTATAATAATATTAAATTTAAATTATAACATCAAAACAAAGAAACGTCGCTGTTATAAAGTAATAATTATCTTTAATTTGTTTACTTGTTACAGGAGCCACAAGAGGACAGTGAGCTCGAGTTCCCGCTACCTCTCATGATAGAGAGAAAATATATATATATATATATATATATATATATATATATATAAAAAGGGGGGGATGTTTGTGCTAGAATGCCTGGATAGGGTAGATGGTAGCGCAATATATTCTTACTGTAAACATGTATTTGTATATTTGTGCTGGTTGAGTGGAAGAGAAACGCCTATGGCCTAACTCTGCCTGAATCAATAAATAATATAATAATTATTATTATTTATATTATATTATTATTATTATTATTATTATAATTATAAGATTATAATAATTAAATCATTAGATGATTATAATCATTATGATCATTATAATGATTGAGAAGCAGGAGAAGCAGGAGAAGAAGGCGAAGCAGGAGAAGCAGGAGGTAGGAGGAGGAGGAGAAGGAGTGGAGGAGGAGGAGAGGAGGAGAGGAAGAAGGAGTAAGGAGGAGGAGGAGCAAGGATTATTATTATAATTATGATGATTAATAATTATTATGATAATTAGGATTATAATTATAGTATTATATGATATAAGTATTATTATTATTATAATAAGTATTATTGTAATTATATTAGTATAATAATTTTATTATAATTATTATTTATTATTATATTATTATTTTTTATTATAATTATATTATTATAATTATTATAATTATATTAATTATTATTATAATATTATTATTATAATTAGTATTATTATTATCATTATTATTATTATTATTATTATAATTATTATTATTATTATTATAATTATTATTATTATTATTATTATTAGTAGTAGTAGTAGTAGTATTATTATTATTATTTTACCTGGAAGAAGAAGGAAAGGAAGACCTCGGAACTCGTGGATGCCAGGAATAAGAACGAGAATGAGAACAAGAGGACTGGAGGACTTGAGTGAATGGATAGAGATGAGTGGAGAAGAAAAATAAAACTTAAGCACAAAAAGATGTGCAAACGTTAAAAATCTGTATATAAATAAATTATTATTACTATTAATCAATATGCGTTTATTTCTCCCTCCTCTTCGTTGCCATCATCTTCCTTTATTTCTTAACTACTCCTTATGTAACTTGGCGTTGGATTGGTCAACCACTCTCTGTACTCGGTCCCTTCATCTCTACCACCTATGCAATAAACTAAATCCATATATGGGGGTTCTTGTAATTATGATCCCCTGCATATTTATTCATGAAAAAAACGAAAAATCGCGCTAATTATATTATAATAATTTGATAATTACCCGAGGAATGTATTTTTTGGAAAGAAATCTTGACACTATGTTAAAATTGAATGAAAAGTTGACGTAAATATAACCTAAAATGGTCAAATTATCGTTGTACACATCATACCATTGGAGAAATAGAGTACAAAGGATAGTCAAAAACATTTTGCATGAGAAACCGGAGGGAAGGAGAAAGAGAGGAAGATTGAGATAGATGGATTAAGTGGAGAAGGACTTGAGATTGATGGGGGATAAGAGTGGAGAAGTAAGGTAATATACAAAAATGGGCATTTTTATTACAGGAATGCCAAGGTCAAACTGAAAGGGCTGTAGTGCTAAGAAAGGAGAAGTAATAGATTATCCAATTTATGACAACACGCGAACACAAATAAAAGATATAATGAATATACGTCCTGTTTCCAGATAGTATTTTAAAAAAATGAATGTAATTCATTACAATGGTTCAGCCGCTGTTTTCTGAAATTTTAAAGTAACCCAAAGAAGAAGGTAAAACCTCTAAAACTTGAGATAATTTTTACAACGTAAACTAAACATAGCTAACCAACCTAAATCTTAATCTAACGTAATCAAATGTTATTGCCCCTTAACATGAGCAGTCTTGCTCTTTGGAGTCTTTGAAGAGATAAATAAATAATTAGCAATAAATGTGTTTATATATTGTATTGTTCTGTGATACTTCATACATAATATTATGAAATGAACGTCTTAAATAAATAATGTTTTCTAAATAATTCTAATTTATTTATACAATTACAGTACGCACGAAAAAAAAACACATATCATTGAAAAAAAAACAGGCATCTCCTTTCAATGATTTTTTAAAATGATCTTTATGTTGTGGATCCCACAATAATTGCTTGCTTCTATAAATGTCAACAAGTTTTAACACGTTTTCCTCTGACCACTCCATACTCAAATAATAGGTGCGCACCGAAAGCAACGAACCTCTCAGGTACCCGTCCAAATCTAAACAGCGAACCATCAAAGTGTTCGTGGAAAAAACCGACAATGAGTGGATCGTGGTGAGAGACGCGCGCGCGCCGTTCGCGCGCACCTTAAAACCCCGTCCAAATCTGACGAACATGGTGCGGCGCGCGCGTCGTTCGTGTTTGCGGCGCGCAGGTGTGTACGTACCTCTAACGTCACTCAATTGTTTATAATGAACGCACATATTTCCAACAAATATGTTATTTTACTACTATTTATTATTTTGAAAACACCATCGCGCAAAAAATAATGTACAATGCACGTTTCTGAAGTGTTTTAGAGAATTTTGGAAATTAAAAACCTCGCAAAAACCACTTCCCAACCTTGCATCGTAATATACTATTCGCTGATATTAACAGATTGATAACTTTTTTTAAATTATGGAGCATACGATGTATTATTTCTTATCAAAAAATCAATGGTATAATATACTAATAAGAAATATGAATAGAATAACTAGAATTTATAAAATATAATATATAAATTTATTTTTAGAATAACTAGAATTTATAAAACACTGGCCAGACCCATATTATGTTACGGCAGTGAGGCCTGGACAATTCGCAGTGTAGATGAACAAAGACTAACTGCGGCAGAAATGAAATTTATGAGACGTACTGCAGGCTACTCAAGAACAGACCATAAAAGGAATTCTGAGATTATCAAGAATTACAAACAGAATCAGTCATGGAATATGTACAAAAATACAGAAACAACTGGAAATCTCACGTAAGAAGAATGAGCAGAACAAGAATATCACGTCAGATCTTAAATTACCAGCCACCAGGCAAGAGATCTTTGGGCAGACCCTTCAAACGTTGGATTGAGACCGTAACAGACCACTAGGTCTATCACATGAAAGGAAGAAGAAGATGAATAGAATATTCAGTTAAATTGGATTGGTGATATAAATAGACTGATTACTAATAGAAAGGTGAAACAAATATGTTCTATTTGCCTGGAAGGTTCTACATCTAAAGGTAGACATGTAGATTATGTTATTTTATACGTCAAGATTTACTAAAAGACACGGTAAGAAAATGGGAACAAATACTATTGGATAAGAATATCAGGAATAGGTCCATTGAAGATAAGAAGGCTCTGATATTGCATCTTCTTCTTCTTCCTTCGAAGTATTAGGCCAAGGCCTGTTACGATCCTATAGAAAATTTTCCCTCCAGCGTTTCATAGGACGGCCCAGTGATCGTCCTGTTGGTATATAATTATAAACAGCTTTGGGGATCCGATTTGAACTCATTCTTCCTAGATGATGTTTCCAATTTAGTTGGTACTGTTTAATATATTCCAAAATTGGCGTAGTCTTCAATTCTTTCAAGATATCGGTGTTCCTTTTCCGATCCCATCTGGTGTAACCCGCTGTTCTGCGCATGAATCTCATTTCACAAGCCATTATTCTGCTTTATTTTCTATGTTTTGAATATTATTACCTTCATTCGCGAAGAATAACAAGTATATTCAGAGGACATATTTTTAATTTAATGAAGGGAATTACTTTTCGCGTACTTATGTTTCTACAACGTGTGTCGGTGTCTATAACCAATGAAAAGCGAGCAGGTCACATGGTTTTATTTTGATGAGGATCACTATAAGAGCAAACTGCCTTTAATAAGGAAAATGTCAACCATTGCTAGCGGAAACCAACTTTCAAATTTCTCCAGAGAAGCGTTGTGATATACCAAGACCATATTCATAAAAATATATACCATTTTTAACTGCAGGGCACAGACAACGAAACGATAATCCAACAAAGGCAACCCACTGTACGGAGCAGATGGAATCCTGCTTTAGTAAGAGCTGAGTATAGTAAGGCGGGATGTGGGGCGAACGGCAGGTAGTTAGGGTTATCTAATCTGACAATTCTGGAGTTGTATTACTTCCCTGTAGTTTAAATGACAGATTTGGGGCTGGATTTTAATGTCTTACGGTTAAAAAACAACAGGGCACGGCCTTGTTATATGATAACGCTTCTCTGGATGAAATTTTAAGGTAGACATTTCCCTTGCAAGACATGCTTTAACGCATAGTTACAGTACGGCGCCGCTCAATTGCGTCCGTGTGGGGGAAAAAATTGTTTCATGGAATTTCAGTCAGTTTATGAGGTCGGTGCGAACCCAGCATCGTGAGGAATTTGAGTAATTGCAATAAGCAGAAGTTCAGGGTTGAGAAAAGCAACTAGAAATACTGGGGAATTCGACATGCTAACCGCATGTCATCTCAACTCTGGATGGAAGATTCTTCTTCTTCATCTTCTTCTTCGTCATGGTTTAGGCTAATTTACTAGCCGGCTCCAAATTGCTGCTGTTTCCATCTTTTCATGTGTCTTCCCAAACTTCTTCTTCCTCGTGGTGAATAGTTGTATGCTGCTTTCGGTATTCTATTCTCTGTCATGCTTGCTAAGTGTTCTTTCCAGTTTGTCCTATATTTCACTTTTGTTGTGTTTAATTCCTCTACTTTTAGTTGTTCTCTTGTTTCTGTGTTGTGTTTTTTGTCTGTTCTTTGATAACCTGCTATTGGTCTGAGGAATTTCATTTCAGCAGCTTGTATTCTGGTAGAGTGTTGTGTTGTCACTGTCCATGTTTCGGATCCGTAAGTAATAATAGGAATTGCCAATGTCTTGTATAATTTCATTATAGAGTATTTCTTGGCTTTATTTTTTAAAGTTCTTTTTAATGTTCCTATTATATAATTAAACTATTTAGTTTGTTATTTATATATGTGTTTCCGCTGTATATTTCGCTATCTAGGAAGTTATATTTCGCTATCTAGGAAGTTATATTTCGCTATCTAGGAAGTTATATTTCGCTATCTAGGAAGTTATATTTCGCTATCTAGGAAGTTATATTTCGCTATCTAGGAAGTTATATTTCGCTATCTAGGAAGTTATATTTCGCTATCTAGGAAGTTATATTTCGCTATCTAGGAAGTTATATTTCGCTATCTAGGAAGTTATATTTCGCTATCTAGGAAGTTATATTTCGCTATCTAGGAAGTTATATTTTACCACTTGTTCTATTCGTTTATTTTCCAAAATTATCTTTGTCCGGACTGGATGAATGCCCTTGAAAGCCATTGTTTTTTATTTTTCTGAAGATATTTTCATGTAGTATTATGGAAGATTATTCACTTTTGTAATTGACATATGAGGATGTAAGGCCAACAGCAATCGATCAACATTAATAACATTCGGCAACCATATTTTAAATGAGAACACGCCCAGTTTATTCAATATTCTGTACCAAATCATTTATAATGTACCAGTATTACATTCAAGGTCAACAGATAAAGACATATCTCCCGCACCTTCTGCTGATGATGGGACTAGTCCCAAAAGGCCTACAGAGATTCAATAGTTCACAAAGTTGAGGAGACGGACCTATTAGATAACAATTTTATAATTTTATAATTATAATTTTACAACAGCAGTCGGCTGGTAAGCCAAAGGCCTGCTAGGCCTTTTTTACCAAACTACCCTTTTATTAAGAATAAGATCCATATGCATTTTTTAATACAAATTATCCATATTTTTTATTATAAATTGATATTTAAACAATGACATACATAACCAACTACCTCTCGCAGTTTCATGACCGCGCGGATATAAGCTCTCCATACATATAATCCCTATCCTGAGCTAACGCTTTCCAATCATTCCCTGCAAAATCTACTTCCCTCAAATTATTTTTTTGTTATTCTCCCATCTCATAGCAACCATTTTTTAAATGAGAACACACCCAGTATCTTCAATCCCCTGTACCAGATCATCAATAATGTACCAATTTGCATTCAGGGTCAGCAGATAAAGATCTATCTCCTCCTCTTTCTGCTGATGTTGGGACTAGTCCCGAAAGGCCTACAGAGAATCAATAGTTCACAAAGTTGAGGAGACGGACCTAAAATGTAACAATTTTATAATTTTATATAATAATTTAATTTTACAACAGCGACTGGCTTAAAATCCAAAGACCTGCGAGGCCTAACATCTCTTAGAGTTTCAGTGATATCGGACACATTTTAATACATCTAATATTTATAAAAATGAATGTTTGTTTATTCGTACTTCATGCGCGGCCATACCGTTGATCCGATTATGATGGGGTTATTTGCAAAATGTTCAGGAGATTCCCAGGATCAACATAGGCTATAAGAGTGTTGTGATACTCAATTCCTACACCCTTAAAAATCGCCCTTAGTAGTGGAAAACGTGAAAAAAGTAGCTCTTTGGACGCTTAAATGGCTTACGCTGCCTAAATCATAAATACAAAAAAGAATGTACACAGAATTGAATACCTCAAAAAGCTCTACAAAAAAGTCCGCAACAGCATATGTTTATGTCTTACGGTTAACTCACAATAACCATGTTTGTTTTTCATTGATGCCAAAAAGATCGAGACAAGTCTAGATTCCTGTGCAAGCATAGCAGCATATGGCGGGTTTTCTTTTACGGATAACTCACAATAACGAATTTTGTCCTTTATCTCATTTATGCCAAGAAGATCGAGGTAAGTAGATTTCCGGGCAACACCGGGTAATCAGCACGGAGAATCTTAAAATAATTACGATATTCATTTATAGGCCTAATTATTTTTCATTGTACTTATTCAACTAATCATAAGAAGTACATTAATTTTTATCATTCAGCTCATTTATGCCAAGAAGATCGGGATGAGTAGATTCCCGGACAACGCCGGGTAAACAGCACGGGATATCTAAAAATAATTACGATATAAATTTTTGCTCATAATTCTTTAACTAAACATAAAACACATTAATTTTCGTATTTCAGCTCATTTATGTCAAGAAGATCCGGATAAGTAGATTCCCGGGCAACGCCGAGTAATCAGCACGGGGTATCTAAAAAATATAAATTTATAATTATTTTTCCATTTACTTATTCAACTAGACATAAAAGCACATTAATTTTAATTTATTTAGGCGTAGCAGCGCATGCCGGGTATTAGCTAGTACTGATATAAGAAACTGAGTTTTTTTTTCAATTTAAGGGTAGAGCAGTGTAGCTGATAATTCTGTACATCAATTTTATTTCCATTAAATCATTCAAGACATTATGTCTATTGGCGGTAACATAACGAAATATTGTAGCCTTGTCGTTTGTACATTTTCAAATATTTTCCAAATGTAATTTCTGGTCATTTGCAAAATGACCCAAGTCATTATCTTAATGTTTCTTTATCGATTCACTCTTACAAAGCTATGAACATATAACACAAAAATCATTAAAACTTAAAAAAGATTGATTACTATCATACTCAACTAAATGTAAACTTAAAATTAAGAATGGAGCAATTACGTAAATAAAACAGGTAATCACTTTGACATTCTTAAATAAATGCTAGTCAATGACCAATCACGTTTCAATGAAGTTTGTTTTACAACCAAAGACAGTCGTGTTTCCCCTCGCTCTTTATCGATTTCTCTTTATCAGCTCCTGCTTTTGTGATAAAGAAAGTTCCTCCTTTTTAATGTTCTGAACAGTCAAAGCATTATTTTTCTCCAACCAAATACATTGAATATGGCAAATAATGAAAAGATTCCTTGATTTTACTGAGTTGTTTACTAAAAAAATAAATGAATAACCCGTAATGTTGATTATGATATATAGTTTGATGTGTTTCATTATTTCTCCACTTGGGTGCACTCTTACAATATTGCGATCTTATTTGGCAATAAATAATATGATCACGCAGCAGTGAATGAACATAACCTCACATTTCTGATTTGTTTTCAAACATCGCCGTTTACATTAAATATATAAATATTTTAAAATAACTATAGTTAAACAATGATTTGTGAGTAAACAGCTTAAATTTATTCGTTAAATAGTCCTAACAAATGCCACTCTTGATTTCCAAATTCTCTAGATAAATTCACTCCACACTTCGTGAGTCGTGAATGTATCGATAATTTGGAAATCACTCGTGGCATTATTTATGAACATCTGATTTTTCAGGAGCATTATTTTTCTTTCTTTTTTCGGTGTTAATATCAAATAACTTCAGTGTCATTAAATGAGAGACTTGTCTATTCTTATCCATGAAACACAAATATTAAACATTTTACTTAAATACATCATAATCGTCTTCACTCCAAGGTTTAGACGATTCGCCTGTTCCAAATTCACAATGATTCCTCCCATCACTTCCTAGGTCTTCCTACATCCCTTAATCCCTTTAGTTTATAATGATATGCTATCTTGGGCAATCTTGTTTCTTCCATTCTCTGAAAATGCTGTTCCCAGCAGACGCTGTGTTGCTGAATTCTATCATTTATTTGATATATTTCTAATTAATTTCTTAAGTGGTCCAATTTTGTGCATCCTTTGGTCCTTCTTAGAAAAGTCATTTCTGCACTTTGTATTCTATTCAAACTCCTCTTATTTGTTACCCAGGACTCACTACCGTATAAAAGTATCGCCATTGTTTTGTAGAACTTCAATCTTGTATCCTTCTTTGTTTTATGTTTTACTGTTCTATGAATGGTGCCAGACATAATTTTAAATTTTGATACTTTATCGTCTATATAATTTCTCATTCTACATCCAAAGACAATTCATAGCCTAGAAAATTAAAATTAACTTAAATAAATATGCTGTTTTACTACACAAACTATATACTTCAAATCTATTCAGATCAGATTATTTTTCAGATGTATTAAGAATTTATTTATTTACTTCCTTAAAATTTAAGTTGTCATTACTGACGAAGTTAATAGGAATAAGAAAATAATACGCACAAGATACAATATGTAACATAATAGGAATATGGAGTAAAAAAATACATAAAAAAGTAGTATCATTTAGCCTAATCATGTGATCGATATATGCCAATGAAACAGGTGATTTCTTAATATTTCTACGAAGCTATAGCTAAGACTGATAGTTGGTTTTTGGAAGACTATCTGCACAACAGAACTATGACAGAAAATTTGAACTTATATACTTCTATATGTCCACCGCTGTGGTCTCGAGGTAGCGTGCTGCCTTGTCACGCAGCATATTTCTACGAAGCTATAGCTAAGACTGATAGTTGGTTTTTTGAAGACTATCTGCACAACAGAACTATGACAGAAAATTTGAACTTATTTACTTCTATATGTCCACCGCTGTGGTCTCGAGGTAGCGTGCTGCCTTGTCACGCAGCATATTTCTACGAAGCTATAGCTAAGACTGATAGTTGGTTTTTTGAAGACTATCTTCACAACAGAACTATGACAGAAAATTTGAACTTATATACTTCTATATGTCCACCGCTGTGGTCTCGAGGTAGCGTGCTGCCTTGTCACGCAGCATATTTCTACGAAGCTATAGCTAAGACTGATAGTTGGTTTTTTGAAGACTATCTTCACAACAGAACTATGACAGAAAATTTGAACTTATATACTTCTATATGTCCACCGCTGTGGTCTCGAGGTAGCGTGCTGCCTTGTCACGCAGCATATTTCTACGAAGCTATAGCTAAGACTGATAGTTGGTTTTTGGAAGACTATCTGCACAACAGAACTATGACAGAAAATTTGAACTTATATACTTCTATATGTCCACCGCTGTGGTCTCGAGGTAGCGTGCTGCCTTGTCACGCAGCATATTTCTACGAAGCTATAGCTAAGACTGATAGTTGGTTTTTGGAAGACTATCTGCACAACAGAACTATGACAGAAAATTTGAACTTATATACTTCTATACTTCTATATGTGGTCTCGAGGTAGCGTGCTGCCTTGTCACGCAGCGGGCCCGGGTTCGATCCCCGGTCGGGACAGTTTTTCTGGGTGAGGTTTTTATCGGGGTTTTTCCTCACCTGTAAGACAAATGTCAGGAAAACTTTAAGGCTCAAACGGTCCTCGAAATCATATGGCCATCATCATCATCCTTATTATTATCATCATCTTCCTTCACCGCTGTGGAAAACAGCAGGAAGCTACCACACCTACTATTCCCTAGTAAAGCTGCAAGCATAGCATGAAAATGATATGGTTGCAGTGAAGGACCTGCCTTCGGGCAGAATTACTATGGATGGATACTTGTATATGTTTTAACAATTAAACTGGCACATGGGACAATATTTATATAAGCCAAACAGGAAGATATTTTACTTTTCGTATAAAATAACGCATGAGAACATATAATAGAAATATACTGTAGATAATTCAAAATACGCTAACTATCTACTTCAATTTTATCAATGTTTTAATTCAAATTTTAAATGCTTAAAATGTTTTAAGAAAGGAAAAATATTGTTCTTTTAGAAATTTTATAAATTAATAAATTAAAGAAAAGCAATAAGTTATTGAATTCCCAATTGGATTTAAATGAATCGCCTCTTTTAAATTTATAATAAGAAAATGATGTGTTTTATACATTGGTTTTGTTTGCTTTCGTTTGTATTGTGTTGCTTAGTTAAACTTATAAACATGTCTCATGAAAAACTCAACCTCGCGTTGGATTTGGAGTGACTATTTAGCGAATAATATATTCCGATTGAGGGTCTTTCCACTTTTTCAGCGGTTGCCCTTTTACCAGCCGGCTGCTGGCCCTTCACATCCACATGTGTCAATCACAGAGGTAGATGATCAACAGCCAGTGTAGGGGTGACATGTGGTTAGCATGTCGAGTCCCCCAGCCGTTATAGCTGGTTCCTCAACCTGGAGCCGCTACTTATTGTAGCTACCCAATTGCCTCACGATGCTGGGTGGGCACCGGTCCCATACTGGCGGAAATACCATGAGAAAATTTCTTCCCCCATGGAGACTCGAACCAGCGCAAGTCCCGTAGCTCTGCGCCAAGGCTTCCTACCTTAACCGCTCGGCTACGGCGCGGGACGAATAAAACATCAGAAGCAAAAAATAATTATAATGTTTAATATTTACCAAATGTGAGGTTATGTATTCCGATCTTACTTCCGGGCGGTTTCTAAGCCGGCTGTATAGTTATAAATAGCATATCTTTACTGTTAAATCTCTTTGGCCTTCAATAACAGATGATTGTATGAGAAATAACTATTAACAATAATGCAGATTCATTATACATGTATTAATATTGTTTGAGCAACAGAACTAACCTTTTTTTTATAATTTTTTAAGTTGTTTTCTTTTGGCATTTCTTGCTGTACCATATCGATCGTATTGTTCAATCGATATCCTTATCAAAGAAGTTAATTTGCGGAGATATCCCTCTTTACGAACATGAAGAGGTACGATTATCGACAGGAAGAGGCACTATTAATGGTTTATGAGTTTTTAACTCAAATAAGCCATTATAATTCCTTGATAATGGAATGTGCGAGCATGCCGAAACGTCGGAATCAGTGGCCAGAGGCCGACCTTGAATCCATGTCGCGCGAAAACCCAGGAAAACTTTATATATGAAAACCTATTTGTATTTGTGGCATTCGTCTGAAGAAGATACGGTGTATTAAAACAGCTGTTAAGAATGTTCAATTCAATATATAAAAATGAATGTTTGTTTGCATGTTCGTACTTTATGCGCGGCCATACCGTTGATCCGATTGTGATGGGGTTTTTTGCAAAATGTTCTGGAGATTCCCGGGATGAACATAGGCTATAAGAGAGTTGAGATACCCAACTCCTACACCCATAAAAAACACTCTTTGTAGTGAAAAATATAAAAAGTCCCCTTTTTACCCTTAAATGGCTTATGCTGCCTAAACCATAACAAAAACACAAAATTAAGGTACACAGAATTGAATATCTCAAAAAACTCTACACAAAAGTCCGCGACAGTTGTGTTTATCTTTTACAGATAACACACAATAGCCTTTTTAGTCTTTCATTGATGCCAAGGAGATCGGGATAAGTAGATTCCCGGGCAAGCATGTGCTGCCATACCTTTCACCCGATTGTCATGAGGCTTTTTCCAAAATGTTATAGATTATAAGAGAATTTTAAAGTTCTTTTGTAAGCTTAAATGGCTTACACTGCCTAAACCATAACAAATACACACATTATTGTACACAGAATTGAATATCTCAAAAAACTCTACAAAAAATCCGCGGCAGTGTATGTTTATCTTTTAAGAATAACTCACAACAACCATTTTTGTCTTTCATTGATGCCAAGAAGATCAGGATAAGTAAATTCCCGGGCAAGCATAGCAATGCACGACTGGTATTCTTTTATAACGAATTTTGTTTTTCAGCTCATTTATGCCAAGTACATCGGGATACCATACAGTTAATCCTGTAGAAAAATAAAAAAGAAAAAACCCAAATATATTTAAATATCTTAATGAAACCATTTCCAAAATTAAATCTTTAGAATAAAATCCTGCAGATACCCGGGCAATGCCGAGTAATTGGCACGTTGTATCTAAAAATAAATACGATATGGCATTACCTTATAAGTTATTTGAGAATAGAGTTCTTAGGAAAATGTTTGGACCAAAGAGAGATGAACAGACAGATGAATGGAGAAGACTACATAACAATGAACTACATGGTCTTTATCGGAAGCCAGATATAATAAGAACAGTTAAGTCTCGTAGACTGCGATGGGCAGGACATGTTGCGCGTATGGGGGATGAAAGACGTGCATGGAAACTTCTTGTAGGAAAGCCAGAAGGAAAACGCCCAGTAATGTATCGAGAGCTTATGTCCGCGCGGCCATGAATCTACGGGATCGATAGTGCCAGTGAGTAAGTAAGTATTACCTTATAAGTTGCTTGAATTAAATTATGGAATATTAAATCTTATTTACTATTTGGATTGTATGAAAGGTAATTTGGAAATAGAATGAATTAGTTTGGTTTTTTTTAGCTGCAATCACGAAAAGAGCAAATTTATAAATAATTTTCCTTTTACTTATTCAACTAAACGTAAAAACACATTAACATTTATTTAGGAGTAACAGCGCACGCTGGGTATTAGCTAGTAATAAATATGTATCAATATCATTTAGAACTTTGATAGTTTTATTTAGTAAATAAACATCGTGTATTTTCATCAAGTAAACACCAAATCAATTGATTACTTAGGACTATTTAACTCATGCCCCAAATGGGAGTCAATAGCCAATCACGTTTCAATGATTTCTGTCTTACAACCAATCAGAGTCGTGTTTCACGAAATATTTATCAGTGTTATAATTACCATATTAAAGAAGGCTCCTCCTTTTTAATATTCTTAACAGGTCTGACCATTATTTTGCAGTGACTGAGCTCATAAGAAATACGGCTACCAGATTGTATATATAGTGCATGAATGTCAACACATGCCGCATGTGGGTGTTAATATAAAAACATTTGTAGCAATTGATTATACCACCAAAAAAAGAAACCACTGTTTGCACTTTCTTAAATGTATTTTTTCCCAGGTAACAATCCAGAAAAATATAATTGTCATATTTACATCATACATCAGAAATGAATCAATATACTGTTTTACGTGTTTCATTTTTTCTCCACTAGAGAGCATTCTTACAATATTGCGTTCCTTTGGCAATAAATAGCAGGGATTATAGATAAATAGTATGATCTGGTTGCAGTGATAAACAAAAGAAGCAGATGTATCTATCGTTTCTCATTTGTTTTCAAACATCGCCGTTTACATTAAATATATAAATTTAATATTTTAAAATAACTATAGTTAAATGATGATTTGTGAGCAAACAGCTTAATTTTATTCGTTAACCCTTAAATTGGCAAAACACAAATTTCTTCTGTTAGTTATTTGAATGTGGCGGACCGCAGAGAAAACGGAATCTTGTATAACTGTTATTATTAGATATATTGTATAATTATACACACATTTAAGTGGTTTATTTTTGTTCGTTTTCTTCTGATTTATTTAAAATATTACATTAACTGAACCAACTGATGTATCCAAAAGGATACATTACGAATTTAAGGGTTAAATAGTCCTAACAAATGCCACTCTTGATTTCCAAATTCTCTAGATAAATTGGAAATCACTCGTGGCATTACTTTTGATAATTTATTCTGATCATAATTACAGCCGTCTTTGATCAATTTAATAGTAAAATTAAAATATAAATTATGGAATATTCACCTGAAAGGTCCGTCTCCTTAACTTAATTAATTATTTAACTGTAGCGCTTTCGGGACTTGTCCCATCATCGGCAGGATTTAAAAAAAAAGTTTTTGAATCCTGCCGATGATGGGACAAGTCCCGAAAGCTCTACAGTTAAATAATTAGTTAAGTTGAGGAGACGGACCTTGGTGAATATTCCATAATTGTATATTTTAATTTTGAATAATACGTCAACGAAGCACATCATAGATCTTATAAAAGTTAATTTAATAGTTGCATAGTTTGAGTATAAATATTATATTTGCAAACGTCGAGCATTCACTTGTGTTAAAACTCTATATTTGATGGGTATTGCATTTCTAAACTCTTAAGGAAGAGTCATGGGGTGGCTGGTTGGTGGTAAAGACACACGAAGCTGAAAGACTCCATCACAAACTTGCGTAGCGTGAGGGTTTTTTGTTTTCAACTTTTAAGCACGTAATCTTCTCCAGTTAACTTAATGCTGGTTAAATTAATTTAACGGCCAAAATAATCCCATAGTTAAAATTCTCCGCGGCTAGCTACGTCTGACGGCAGGCCTTGTAAACAACTTGCTCGATCCCCAGAGATTCTTCACTTCCAATAAAATTGTGATCTCGAGGTATCATGCAGAAAGTCAAAGCAAAACAATGACACTATTACAGCGTACTCATTTATTCCCTCATTATGTAGTTTGACATTAATTTACTTGCGTAAATTACAGTCAATCCTTACCCAACAACATAATATACAATTCCATTTTATGCCTTGAAGTGGGATTAAAAAATAAATAATAGTTTTAAAAAACTAAAAGAACACGCTTTATTAGAAAACTAAAAAATGAAAAATAATTTTAATTTCCAATACGCTTGGGATAAAATTAAAGTGGTCAACAAAAAAATCATCTCCAACACATATAGAATAAAACTAGAGTTATCAACAAAAAGAAAATAATTTTACCATCAAAAGCGTGGGGTGCTCTCTATCAATTAATATATTTGATAATAAACAGATATTGGTAAAAGTAAACTCTCTAAGAAGAAAATGTAAACATCATAAAAAGCGCCCCATGCCATGGATTTTAAAGGTTGCTATAAGAATATTGAAACTGTATGATGCTGCCACCTCACTTATCAAACACAAATAAATGTAGATTCTTCCTTCCACAGTGCTCCTAGGCACTTTGCATCGTTCTACGTTATATAAGCTTTACTCATTAGTAATGTCGGTTTTTTAAAGTAATGTTATGTGTCTGGTGGAATTCTGAAGGTGTGAATTACTGGGAGTTTGTTCCAAACGAACGTTCAATCGATGAGGATATTTATTCCCAAATACTGAAACGATTTCATTAAAATTTTGATGGTCGCGTGTTCAAACCCCACCACATGCCATACTCCACAAACAACCATGACAAAAATTCAAGAATTGGGAGGAATAGAATTGATACCACACCCAAAATATAACCCTGATTTTGCGCTTTCAGGTTACCATCTGTTTCGATCCACTGCTATTTCTTACGTGCCCTAAAAAAATCAATCGACAACGGCCCAGTTTCAATCCGGGAACCTCGGAACCATAGGCGATCATAGTAACCAATAGTCACCCAATACTCACACAACAACTAGGATAACAAGTGTTTATTGCTCAGTTTTTTTTTCTTCTTTTTCCAATGTGTGGCAGGAAACTCTACCGTTTGGAATTGTGTAGAGCAACCGTAAAAGAGGGTCCATATCTCACACGAGGTGCAATATATATAAATAATATACAAATATTATTTGTTTACTTATTTATTTATTGTCAAGTTTAATAATGCCTTTGACAAATTCCTGGACTAAAAAATTCCAAAGTAGAATACAAAGCGCAGAAATGGACTTCCTTAGAAGAACAAAAGGCTGCACAAGATTGGATCGGATAAGGAATGAAGATATAAGAACAGAGTTAAATATATATCCATTGGATGAGAAAATCAGAGAATATAGAGAGAAATGGTTTACAAATGTGGAAAGAATGAATGTAACAAGATTACCAAGAGCAGCATTCAACTACAAGCCAAGAGGTTCAAAGGAATGTAGGAAGGCAGGTGAAAAGATGGACAGAACAACTGTGAGGCGGAACAGGCAATTTGCCTAGCCCGTGAAGTGAAGAAGAAGAAGAAGACAAATTCCTGTGCCTATTTTAAGATTCTACAGCCAATCTATTCATCCCTATATTTCCACGTCCCTTCCATCAGCCTCTTTCTTCCATTGTTCCGACTACTCCTTGGGCCCAGGTTAGTTTTGGTCTCTCTGTCTTCCTTATTCCTATCATATTCAACTCTTCAATTTGTTCTTCTTTTTTGTTTTAGGGCCATGACCTGTTCCATCCAGAATTAAGAGTCCTATCTTTTTTTGGTCTTCCAGGTGTCCATCTCTCATCCTCTAGTAACGTATCTCCTGCTATGCGTACAATTACATCTCGTGTCATTCTGGATATATGTTGATTCCATCAAATGTTGTTTTCCACCTATTCAGCTTTGCCTGAATATTCAGCTGCCTTTTTTATTAATTAATCTAATTTCTTTTAATATATGAGCTGGCGTTTGAAATGCTTAATCGAAAAGTCTTGGGTTCAAATCACGGTGCTAACCATCTATTTTTTTTTTTCTTGCTTTCCCTCGATCGCCAAGGAAAAGACTACGTTTAAATTTCATTACTAGTATTAATTTTATCATAATCAAGAATCATCTCGTTAATTTTGCCATAATGCATACCATTTAGCCGCAATACGTTAGCAGCGTGTACCGCTTGGAGGTAGGTCTACGTTGAAAATGGATACCGGGGCATTGTTCTACATATGGAAATGAACAACCAGATTACACTGGTCAACATGATTTTTTGTCTCATGAGTACCAATAGTTGTACTTAATGAAGTTTTTTATCGTATTTTTAAATATGTATTCGGAATTTCTCCATCACCCACAGTTTTTTTATTTCAATTTCAATTAATGGATTTAAATAATTATTTTTAATAAACGTTTTTTCGTCCATTTGTCCATTGTAAAATAAAACCAAAGGAGCTAACTCAGGAGATTTCAGCTATGGAAAAGAGATATCAAGGCAAATGGAATCCTAGTATGCTGCCCGATTTTGTTGGACCATCAAGAGGGATGTACCACAGGCGAAATATAGCAGAAAACCGTCATTTCTTACTTTCTGGGCGAGTCCGAATGTTTGAATAATATGTAGTTACGAATGTAGAAAATATTGAAGTGTTTGAAATTATAAATTCCTGTCTCTCGGAAACCTTGCGTGATGGAGAAAAACGGATATAATATTTGAATTCAGGAGAAAAATACTATCAGAATCACATATTTTTCTTTCTGAGAAAAAAAAGTTTCTTTTTTGTTGCTCAGTGTTATCTGCTCCTACTTACCTACCAAAAACCAATGGCATTCCAGACTGCAAAAGTTACAACAAAAGAACATAAAATGCACAACACCTATATGAAATAGCTTTCAATAACAGCTAATAATCCCTGGAGCAAAACAATTCTACAAACACCAGACTACCCTAAAAGAACCGCAGTTGCATTGTTCCACCTAGGAATGGGCACAGCATGTTGGGATAATGCAAACACCATCCAGTGTACTATGCAACAACGTAGATATGGACTGACATCATGTAATAGTATGCCCTGGCCTGCAGTCACACACAGAAGTAGAACGCTGCTGGGAGGCTAGGAGGAAGATGTCAAACTTGTTCAAAGCGGAATCACATGGGATCATTTTTTTTCCACATTAGACAAAATTTCACACTACAAAAAAAAACAAAAAATTGAACAATCTTAGATTAAAGAGTACCGTATATGTCTTTTTTATCATTAATTATTTTTTCTTTGTGGTTTAAAATATCATAAACTTGGGTTTTTTCACATTTTAATTTGTGATTAATTCGCGTATTAATATTTTCTTTTTCTTTTTCTTCAATCACTTTCACTTTTTCGTTTAATGACAATGATACATATGATTTAGCCATCTTTATTCCGGAAATTCAGAACGCTACCTGTGAAAGATACGTACACAATCGATCTCAGATCTTAAACTAATTTAAGATTTTACAGTGCACTGGTTATTTGTAAGACAGATGTCACACGCCAAATATTTGTTAAACGAACCTGTATTTCGCAAAACGGGTGTGCAGTGAGGCCGAAAGAAAATTTCAGATACAGATAGAAAATCTACTTCACTCGGCGGCAGAAATCACCCCATATTATCATCATCATCGTCACTCCAGGGATTAGGCAATTGCCCGTTCCGACTTCATAATGCATTAGCCGAACGTCTTCAATTACAATACAAATGTATAATTATGTTTCCTTCAACTTATTCAACTAAACATAAAAACACATCAATTTTTATCTTTCAACTCATTTATGCCAAGTAGATCGGGATAAGTAGATTCCCGGGCTACGATGGGTAATCAACACGGGGTATCTAAAAGTAATTACGATATAAATTTATAATTATTTTTCCTTTTACTTTTTCAACTAAACATACGTAAAAACACATTAATTTTTAATTATTTAGGCGTAGAAGCCCACGCCAGGTATTAACTAGTAAATAATAAATGAAAGGTATATCACGCTAATTCAGTATTATCCTTATAAATTTAGCTTTGTTTCGAAGGCACCTCAATAAATCAATAGGGGCATACAGCTTTTCCCATTAATATTCAGTTTTACCTTAATAAGATATGTTATAACTCTTTCTCATATATATGTTATAACTAAAATTTTTGACATTTGGCAATGACGGCAAATATTATATGAAAAGAAAAATGAATGCTTGAGTCGGGATTTGACCCCGAGTCTCTAAACTTTGTACGTTTAGCGCTCTAACGACCTGAGCTACCCAATTATTCCAACACAAACATACACGTTTAGCGCTCTAATGACCTGAGCTACCCAAGTATTCCAACATAAACATACATAAAAAAATGTATGTTTGTGTTGGAATACTTGGGTAGCTCAGGTCGTTAGAGTGCTAAACGTACAGAGTTTAGAGACTCGGGTTCAAATCCCGACTCAATCATATATATATATATATATATATATATATCTTTACCCTAGAAATTGTTTATAAATACATCGAGTCACGCAATGGGCCCAAGTTCGATGACCGGTCAGATGAAATTTCCAGGATGAGGTTTCTTCGGAGTTTTTTCTCATCTGTAAGACTGATGTCGAGAAACTTAAACACCCAAACTGTCTCCGAAGACCATCTGGCCACCATTATCACAATTAGGCCTATCATTCGCCTCGTTAGATCAAGTTTAGTTTAAGGCCTCTCCTAGCACATCATCGCCATCATCATCGCTTTTCATATAATCGAGGCAAAGTAATCGAGGTGTCCCAACCTCAGAAGTGGGTTACAAGTACGCCATGCCAGGAGAGAACACTAGAAATTCCATCATGACAACCTGGTCGCATTGATTAATATATTATAGCCTATACTAGCTAATACCCGGTGTCCGCTGCTACGCCTAAATAAAGGAAAATGAATGTGCTTTTATGTTTAGTTGAATAAGTAAAAGAAAAAATAATTATAAATTTATATTTTTAGATACCGCGAGCTGATTACCCGGCAATGCCCGGGAATCTACTTATCCCGATCTTCTTGACATAAATAAGCTGAAATACGAAAATTAATGTGTTTTATGTTTGGTTAGATAAGTAAATGGAAAAATGTATGTCATAATTATTTTTAGATACCCCGTGCTGTTTACCCGGCGTTGTCCGGGAATCTACTCATCCCGATCTTCTTGGCATAAATCAGCTGAAAGACGAAAATTAATTTACTCCTAATGATTAGTTGAATAAGTGAAATGAAAAATAATTATAAATGTATATCGTAATTATTTTAAGATTCCCCGTGCTGATTACCCGGTGTTGCCTGGGAATCTACTTATCTCGATCTTTTTGGCATAAATGAGCTAAAAGAATGAAAAGTGATGAGATAAGGATGCAGTGGAATAGTATGGAAATGGTTGAACATATACAAAATTATCAGATTAAATGGTTCCAACACGTCCAGAGAATGTCAAATTCCCGTTTACCAAAGATGATTTACCACCTCAACCCTAATGGCAAAAGAGACCTCGGAAGACCCTTCAACCGATGGAAGGATCAGTTTTTGTAGTCGCAGAACGGGCATCATCACCCAATACTGCATTCGGAAGAAGAAGAAGAAGAAGATGAGCTAAAAGACAAAATTCGTTATTGTGAGTTAATCGTAAAAGAATACCCGCCATGTGCTGCTATACTTACACAGTAATCTACATATTTATTTCGATCTTCTTGGCATCAATGAAAGACAAAAATGGTTATTGTGAGTTATCCGTAAGAGATATGCATATGCTGTCTCGGACTTTTTTATAGAGTTTTTTGAGATATTCAATTCTGTGTACATCAATTTTGTGTATTTGTTATGGTTTAGGCAGCGTAAGCCATTTAAGCGTCCAAAGAGCTACTTTATTTCACGTTTTCCACTAGAAAAGGCGATTTTTAAGTGTGTAGGAGTTGAGTATCACAACTCTCTTAGAGCCTATGTTTATCTCGGGAATCTTCTGAACATTTTACAAAAAGACCCATCACAATCGGATCAACGGTATGGCCGCGCATAAAGTATGAACAAACAAACAAACATTAATTTTTATATATTAGATTTTACACTTCTCACTAAAGGATAAATTAGGCTATATTTGAAGAGAAAAATTATACGCCCAGACTGGGGTTTTAACCCAAGACCTATGGCTTTCTAGGCTAATGCTCTACCACTGAGCTACCTGGAAATAATAAAAACATCCAAAGAAGCTCTAGTAGCTTTATAAAGTAGTGTTTAAATTCCCAATAAATGTCTTCTTAAATAAGAAGCCACCATTTACGCGATCGAGCAAATGCTCGTAGCATTCGGCAATAGGAAATTAACAATGTATAAGAGAACAATTTGCGTTTAGATTGGAGTTTCTCAGGTATTTCAGTGGTAGAGCATTGGCCTAGAAATGCCAAAGGTCCTGGATTCAAACCCTCGTCTGAGCCTACAACTTTTCTCTTCAAATATAATACTAATAATAATAATAATAATAATAATAATAATAATAATAATAATAATAATAATAATAATAATAATAATAATAATACTTAATACAGGCTTTCCATTTACAGCAGTTCGCCCTTGATTGCTGCTTTCCAGAGATTCCTATATTCCCATTATCCTTCTTCCATATCCTCTTCATCATGGCATCATATATTCCCTCATTCCATGTTGTTCTACTTCTCCCCCTCTTCCTTCTGCCTGGTACCATCCAATCTGACACCTGTTTAGGTCACTGGTCTTCCGACATCCGTTGTACATGTCCATACCCCTGTAAAGCTCTCGTTGATATCCTATCGATAACAGTTTCTTGTGCATCCATTTCTTGTCTGATATAATATGTATTTCTAATATGTTGTAGCCTGGATATTCTCATACTTCTCCGCAATACATGAATTTCTGTCGCCAAGATTCTTTCAGCATCCTTTCATTTATCGTCCAGCTTTCTGATCCATATATAAGTATACTTTCTATTATTGTCTGTATAATCTCTTTTTTTCCCCTTTTTTCTGGTCAAATTTCTATTCCATAAAAGATCATTCAGGGATCTAATCGCCTTCCTTGCACAATCTATTCTGTTAATAATATATCTTTCACAAGTACCAGATGTATATATTATAGATCCAAGATATTTAAATTCTTCAACACGTTTAATTATCATATTATTTATTTTTAGGTCTTCTGAATTTGCTCCGATTACCATATATTCTGTTTTAATATAATTTATATTCAGTCCACCTACCTCAAATGCATCTACCAACTTTCTAATCATATATTCTATATCTTCTTTATCTTGTCCTATTATATAATATGGTTATCAGCGAATAATAAATTGTGCAGTAAACGGTAATTACTGTTGATTCCCATTTCCCTACATAACTATTCCATTTCATTATATAATAATAATAATAATAATAACAATAATAATAATAATAATAATAATAATAATAATAATAGCCATATAGGCCTAAGATTTGGTTGGATGAAGAAGAAGAAGACTGAACAGTGAATAACTAGAAAATATTACAGAATAGACATGTATCAAGATCTTATGTCCCCGTATCCATGAATCTTCTGTTTCCATAGAACCAGTGAATTATTTATGATTGATTCATTTTTTATTAAATGCCAATAGTATTAATATTAAGGCATCGATTTGAAAACTTTGAAATTTTCTTTTAAAACATATTAAATTTTAAAATATCCAAGAAGTAAAATGATCTGGATTTTTTTTCTTTCTTTTTGCGGACCATAAGACATGATTGGTTGGGTAGCCCAAACAGACACGCATTTAAATCAGCAGGAAACACGCACCGCACTACGATAGTGTTTTGTTTCACACAAGTACCGGAAATGAGATCAGCAAACAACTTTAATCAAACTCCTGTCAATAATTGTTTTTTTTTAACTAAGTGCACTGGTTCCCAAACTTTCTATAACAGCAGTATTGCTCAATAGAATTACATTTCTCTGAGCACAAATCACAAAGTCACGTGTCACTTGGTTCGTGGAAAGTCTTATTGGAGCACAGCTTGTGGTGGAAGCCGTAATTTGCCAATCTTGTAGTCACATGACTCATTTAATAAGTCGACTATGTCCATCTGTTAAAGGGTGCACTAAGGAAGACAGAATCAAGAACACAGAAATAAGACAGGAACTTGAAATATTTGCAATAACTGATAAAATAGATTCATATAGACAAAAATGGAAGCAACGCATAGACAGAATGAATGAAGATAGATATCCAAAACAAATAACAAAATACAAACCTAAAGGCACCCGAGATGTGGGCAGACCTAGAAAGAGATGGGCTGAAGTCGGAACGGGTCAACAGACCTAATCCATGAATGCAGATGATGATGATTTATGAAGATCTAGGTTCATAAACGATTATTTCAAAACACAGAATCTGTGACAGGACTGATGGCGTTTGCAGTTTTCTTTAATAATAAGGCTATATTTAAACATTTGACGCTAAAAGTGCGAGTACACTTACTTCATGAGCCCGTGCAACAGATGGATTAAAAATATAATTTATTTTTATATGGTGCTTAGCCGGTTGATGCGATAACATCGTTCAATTCAGGTTATGTAGTAAAATTTTTTTAATACCTGATATATTAGTCTCTCTCATGAAAACGGATTTTCGTTTAAACAACTTCGTTTATTAGCTAAAATCATGTAGGCCTTTCAGAACGTGTTCCATCATCAGCATGTCATCTCCCGGAGGATTTCTCTCTTAATCCATCCTAAAAAAATCCATCGAGCACGGCCTGGTTTGAACCCTTGACTCTTGGGACCAGGGACAAAGAACTTAACCCCTAAACCGCCAGCCGATAATATTATATAACTGTATTATTAAAATTTCCCATTCGTTCCACATGTCCTGCGCATCGCAGTCTATGAATCTTAACTATTCTTATCACATATACTTTCCTATAAATATCATATAGCTCACTGTATTGTAAACTTCTCCATTCACCTGTTTGTTCATCATTTTTTTATTGTCCTAACAAATTTATTCTCAAGTACTCGTAATCTTTTCTCCTCCCTTAAAGTAAGAGTCAAAGAAGATTAATGACCTATGGAGCAGAAACGTGGACTAAAAATCACAAATTAAATTCAAAATTACATTCTACAGATGGATTTTTAAGAAGATATGCACAATGCTCTCAATTAGACAGGAGCAGAAACAGTATTATTAGAGAAAAATGAACTCTAACGAAACAATTATCAATTACACTGGTCAACATGATTTTTTTCTCATGAGTACTAATAGTTGTACTTAATGTAGTTTTTTATCTGTTTTCAAATATGTATTCGGAATTTCTCCATCACCCACAGTTTTTTATTTCAATTTCTTCTTTACTTCCTGGTTTAGGCAAGAGTTGCCTGTTCCGTTATTTCCTGCTGATTTAAATGCGTGTCTGTTTGGGCTATCAGAGGAAAACATATTACTCGTATTCTTCACAATGGAAACTC
The DNA here is from genome assembly GCA_030220185.1 of Diploptera punctata. NCBI lineage: Eukaryota > Metazoa > Arthropoda > Insecta > Blattodea > Blaberidae > Diploptera > Diploptera punctata. Next base: position 6,444,651 of record JASPKZ010003868.1, on the reverse strand, counting down.
GGACGGACTTAACCAAAGACGAACTCAGCGTAGAATTATTTCAATTTCAATTAATGGATTTAAATAATTATTTTTAATAAACTTTTTTCGTCCATTTGTTCATTGAGCGATGAGCACGGGGAACACTTTCATCAGATTTCTGCTATGGAAAAAAATATCAAGACAAATGGAATCCTAATATGCTGGCCGATTATTGTTGGACCATCAAGAGGAATGCTCCACAGGCGAAATATAGCAGAAAATCGTCATTTCTTACTTTCTAGGCGAGTTCGAATGTTCGAATATTGTGCAGTTACGAATGTAGAAAATATTAAGGTGTTTGAAATTATAAAAACCTGTGTCTCGGAAACCTTGTGTGATGGAGAAAACCCGATATCATATTTGAATTCAGGAGACAAAATACTATCAGAATCACATATTTTTCTTTCGGAGACAAAAAAAAAGTTTATTTTTTGTTGCTCAGTGTTATTTGTGGAAAATAAACAATTGCAAAGATTTGGGTACGTAAAGAGGATGAATGAAGACAGATTTCCAGTTAGGAGTTTGGAGTGAATTCCAAATCGGAGGAAAGAAGAGGCAGACCTAAGAAGACATGGATAGAGGGAATTATGAATTTGGTGAAGGACAGAGGACTGCAGGATGGTGACTGTAAGAATAGAGATGAATGGAGGAAGATAATCAAAATTTAATATTGGGCACAGGAAGATGTATACATTTAAGACCTGCTAAAAGAACACTGAGGAACAAGAAATAAACATTTTTTTGTCTCAGAAAGAAAAATATGTGATTCTGATATTATTTTTCTCCTGAATTCAAATATGATATCGGTTTTTCTCCATTAAGCAAGGTTTCCGAGAGACAGGAATTTATGATTTCAAACACTTTAATATTTTCTACATTCCTAACTACACAATATTCGAACATTCTGACTCAACTAGAAAGTTAGAAATTACGATTTTCTGCTATATTTAACCTGTGGAGCATCCCTCTTGATGGTCCAACAATAATAATCGGCCAGCATATTAAAATTTCCATTTGCTTTGATATGTCTTTTCCATAGCTGAAATCTCCTGTGTTAGCCCTTTTGGTTTTATTTTACAATGGACAAACGGACGAAAAAACGTGTAATAAAAAAATAATTATTTAAATCCATTAATTGAAATTGAAATAAAAGAAACTGTGGGTGATGGAGAAATTCCGAATACATATTTGAAAACACGATAAAAAAACTGCATTAGTTACAACTATTGGTATTCATGAGACAAAAATCATGTTGAGCAGTGTTCTATAATAAAGTAATAATCCATGTTTCGCATCCATATAAAATAACTGGAAATATAACAGTTTTATATATTTTCAGTTTAACGCTTTTTTATTAGATAATACCTACTAATAAAGGTATTATAAACTCTTTGAAGGATTATAAACAGAAGAGAATCTAAACAAAGAATCAAAACTCAATTTTGAAATGAGAAATTATGTTAACGTTATATTTTAATATTTTATAAAGAGACGATACCATTGAAGTTTTCTTTGGATGCCATTAGCGTATGTTTCCTTTATTCCAGCAGAGTTCATTCCCATTTCAGTTAATGAACATTATTAACTAGAGGAGATATAAAACTGAATAGTACTACGCTCTTCATTTTTATGGAAATCTCTTTAGTAGGGGGGAAAATCATTAAATAGAACTGCATTAGGAAATTAATCTAACCAGAAATTTTTAGATTGTAGCTTCCGGATTAAAAAAGCAAGTTCGCTGAAAATAAAAGAAATGTGTCTCGGTAAAATATCGAGAACGCCTATGGAGCATATAAATAACAAAGGAATTACAAATAAGGACATCGTCGTTCGTCTTAATTTCAAGGTTTAGGCGATTCGCCTGTTCAGAATTCACAATGATTTTTTTTCCATCTCTTCCTTTGGTTTATAATGATATGCTATCTTGGACAATATTGTTTCTTCTATTCTCTGAACATGCTCTCCCCAGCTGATGCGGTGTTGTTTATATCCTAAATACGTAATTACAGGCAGTGCTGTCTCGTCATTTGGAGCTTCCGAGGCTTAGCTCCAAAAAAAAAAAAAACGCATCATTATCCTCGGCGCTACAGCCCTGGCCTGTTTAAGAAAATCTTCCCATTTGGTTTCTATGAATCGCCTTATTCCTCCAGTTTCCAACGCCCATGACTTCCAGGTCTCTCTAACACAATTCTACCATCTGGTTCTTGGTCGTTCTATCCTCCGCCTTCCTTCAAGATTCGCTGTGAAGATGCTCTTTAATGGATTAATTGAGACCATCCGGGCTACATAACCGGTCCATCTCAATATCTTGTTTTTAATTTCATCTTCTTCTTCACGGATTAAACTACAAAAGATTCGTTCCTGTCTCATGCAGAAAATTGGTATCTCCATCGTGTTCTTGGCCGTCCCACATATCTATATCCCTCTGATTTATATGTGAATAGCTGTTTTAAGTTCTTGATCCATTCTTTGAACGTGGTCAAACCAATTTTGTGATGGTAATGAAGCGTCAAGAGAGGCCTTAATCCTTAACTTAATCTAACGAGGTGAAAATGATGATTGCCAGATGACGTTTGGGCCTTAAAGTTTCCTGACATTTGTCTTACAGGTGAGGACAAACCACAAAAAAGAAACGCATCCAGGAAAAGTGTCCCGACCGGAGATCGAACCGGGACCCGCTGCGTGACAAGGCAACACAGCTGTGGACTAATAAGAATCAAAGATAGTTCTTTGCGAGTTACTTTTTTACCCCTCCACATAGTCAATTCCCCATAAAAAAGTGTTAATTGCAATAATATTCTTATTAATGTTAGGCATGGATATCTGAGGTACATTGCATCCACGTATTCACATTGTGACACATTATTAATCCGTTGCTCAAATTAGCGTCTTTGAATTTCGCGGGTGGCATCAGGAATCCATATAACCCAATAGGAGTTAGTTTTGGACCGTGTGCAGCCAATAAGCGACATATCCGAAAGTGCTCTCTGTAGAAATCACTTTCCAGATGCAACAATTCTAGAAGAATATTTCTGACTCTCGAGAAAAGACCACACCGGCTTCCAGATGGTTCTGGCCATCGCATATAAAAGGAGACGCGTGTCAGTATGAGCAGCCAGTTGTGTTTGCGTTGTGAACCAGTGAAGCAAATTGAAGGGCGAAGACAAGAAGATGTTCTAAGTGAAACCGTGCCAGCGAATGTAATGAACTGAGCAATAAAACAAACTGTGAAGAGAGACTTTATTAGCAGCAAATCATTTTTAAAATTTGTGAATCATTGTGAAATAATAATACATAAATTTGGGAATTGTATGTAAATATTTAATAGAACATGTGAGAAAATTTAATTATCTGAGATGCAATGTCTCATAGAAAAAGTGAAGACACTGCAAACAAAAGAAATAAATTTAATTACATGTGTGGCACATAAAACGAAGTCTCAAGAGAACTAGAAAGGAGACTTTTTAAAATTTTGTAAAACAATCGAGGTTCCAAAACTGCATCGGAACACTGGGTCTTAACCGTAAACTAGCAACGAAAAATATGAAATTCATAAATGATGTTTTTGAGAATTTTGGCTATGTAATAGCAGATCGGGAAAGAAATGAAGATATACAAAGATAACTAAATATATTCAAGCTATTAGATAGGATTGCTCAGTACAGAAATGAATAGATGGAATATATCAATAGGATAGATTAACAACAGAATCCCGAAACAGATTCTTCACTACAGAACCACTAGGATGAAGAAATGTAGGAAGAACCCGTAAAATGGAAAACCCAATTCTAACATGGGATTAGAATAGACCTTAAGGTCTAATCCTTGATGATAAATATTTTTGTGAAGCTAATTTCAAGAGTCCACCGCTGTGGTCTCAAGGTAGCGTTTTGCCTTGTCATGCAATGGGCCCGGGTTCGATTCTCGGTCGGGACAGACTCCTGGGTGGGTTTTTTCGGAGTTTTTCTTACCTGTAAGACAAATATCAAGATGCTTAGGACCCAGCGGTCCCCAAAATCATCCGATCATCATTATCATTATCATCATCCTTCACCAGTGTGGAAAACAACGGGAAGCTACCACACCTATAATTCCCTAGTAAAGCTGTAAAGCATAGCATGGAAATGCTATGATTGCAGTGAAAGATCTGCCTTAGGGGAGAATACTATAGAAAATTCAACAAATTTCATTATTTTCAATAAGTGATAATATTGTATCGACAAATACCAATTTGTTGTTTGCTTTCCCTATGATTTTTTTTCAAGCGCGACAGGCCTAGAAGGCCCTTGGCCTACCAACCGGCTGCTGGCATCACATCCACATGTGTATGCATTATTAGAAAATCAATAATACTCACAATGGCAATAAAGTAACACCCAAATTTCTGTATGTTTATAATATATTATTTTTTTATATTTACCACAGGAATTCTCTTTAAACTCTGCCTACATATATTATTTTTCACTCTGTATGCTTTAAAAAAATCAGTGTAGGTCTAAATGAGGAAGAACAAACCACAGCCCACCTTAATTTTTATGGCGATATTTGATCATGTTCAGTGGAATGTTTGATGGCTGTTAATCAATGGAGAGGAAAGGCACTTCTTGTTCTACCTCCATTAGCAATTCCGATAGGCGGCGTTCTAATCTGCCCTTTTATCAAAATTCCTTTCACACGCAGTTACCCAACCGTTCCATACATATCATGTGACCCCTTTTGTGTGTTTCACTGAATTTGTTCTCCTGAGGTCACATCAATCTACCAACCCATATGATCACAGTTCGAAGAACAACTACAGTAAAAAATGGGCAACCTGTTGTAAAAGATAACGTCTCATTAGTACCCAACGTTACATAAATTGTGTATTTCATCCAGTATTTAACAAAAATATCCTTATTGTTATTGTTGGGGGATTATGTGGATACGACACATGGACTCTTACTTTAAGGGAGGAAAGGAGATTACGAGTATTTGAGAATAAAGTTCTTAGGAATTTGTTTGGACCAAAGAGAGATGATCAGACAGGTGTATGGAGGAGACTATACAACAATGAACTACATGGTCTTTATAGGAAGCCAGATATAATAAGAACAGTTAAGTCTCGTAGACTGCGATGGGCAGAACATATGACACGAATGGGGAATGAAAGACTGCATGGAAAACCAGAGGTAAAACGCCGAGTTGGTAGACCAATAATGAGGTGGGAGAATAACATTAACCATGGTTTTAAGGAAGATTATACAGAAAATGATTGGAAAACATTAGCTCAGGATAGGGATGTATGGAGAGCTTATGTCCGCCGGCTATGAACCTACGGGTTAGATAGTGCCTGTGAGTTAGTTTAGTTGGTTATTATTGTTGGGGGAGACTGGACTATATTTTTGTGAACCGAAAGTGCTATTTCGGTTCGTTACATCAGTGCTGTTATCCTCCCTCCATAGTGAGATTCGTGAACTATGCCAATTTCTTTTCTCTCTGTATCTACCCCCACTCTCCTTTCTACCCCTCCCTTTGCTCTGTTTGTAGTGCGCAACTTCCCCTTCTACCTCGGAACTCTCAAATAGGCTACACACATTGTGAACACTATCATTCGATCGTAGTTTTTTGTTGGAACACTGGTTTGTCGTCTGGAAGACGCGAGCTGCGTATTTTGGGTTTTGGTCCGACAAGCCAGGGTAAAGCACCCTCGGCAGGACCAAAAATATGTATGAGAGGTTGATTGTGTGAATTATGTTATTTTTGGTATTATTTATTGTCTATCCTTTAATTCTTGAATGATCAAGTCATGTATTTCTTTAATTTCATTTTTCAAACTTCAGACGTGCAATTTAACATTAAATATCGTTTTAAGTAAGAATCAATGTTTAATTATTGTAAGTTAGCTACGCTACAGCTGCCTTGCATATTCCTGTACATAAGCTTGCTCAAAAGTTATATGAGCTCCTTTTTCCCGTCTAGCTTTCATGGTTGATAATAATACATTCAGGTTAACTAAGCATCATAAATTACTACAGTGTGTTTTAAGAATTATTGTTGATTAATGTTTATGAATTTGGATCGGAAGGATGAATCAATATTTGCCTCTCATGGGCCCGGGCAAAGGATTTCGAATAGTACTGGTAGTTATGAACTCTATTCTAATTATATTACTCATTTAGTTACCTTATTTGTTCATAGATGTCATGAACGGCAAGCGGTCAACACACCCCCACTGAATGATACATCTAGCAGGATGTTTGAGATCGGTAAATTCTGTTTAGAGGGCTTTTTATTTAGACTTAACCCTTAAATTGGCAAAACACAAATTTCTTCTGTTAGTTATTTGAATGTGGCGGACCGCAGTGAAAATGGAATCTTGTATAACTGTTATTATTAGGAATATTGTATCGGCCGCGGTGGACTAGTGGTTATGTTCCTTGCCTCTGGTCCCGAGGGTCGCGGGTTCAAACCCGGCCGGGGTCGATGGATTTTTTAGGATGGAAAAATCCAAGAAGCAAGTCCTCCGGGAGGGCCTTTAAGCCGTGGGTGCCGAGTCTGAAGATTTTCAGGCTCGTAAAAAATCTTTAAGCCTGAATGAAAAGGCCTCTAAGCAAAATTTACCGAATTTTCCCGTCCTAGTACTACCTTGGTTTCCTAGATGTCAGAATGAGGCGGAACGCTGACCACGGACCACTCAAAATTACATCTATACGAAAACAAGTGTAACTAAATTAATATGGTTCAAATTCTTCCCTCTAAGGGTAGAGTGTCTAAATCTCTGTAAAGGGGAAACATAGGCTTACAATACAATACAATTAGGTATATTCTATAATTAGACGCACATTTAAGTGGTTTCTTTTTGTTTGTTTTTTTTCTGATTTATTTAAAATATTAAATTAATTGAACCAACTGATATATCCAAAAGGATAGATTACGAATTTAAGGGTTGCGTTTTTTTACGAGCCTGAAAATATTTAAAGTCGGGACTCACGGCTTAAAGAACCTCCCTGAGGACTTGCTCCTTGGATTTTTCCATCCTAAAAAAATGCATCAACTACGGACGCGTTTGAACCCGCGACCCTCGGAACCAGAGTCAAGGAGCATAACCACTAGTCCACCGTGGCAGACATTCGAACCCATAGAGACATGATATTCAGATTTGTAGGGTATTTGTTTATAGAATTACGCTAGGCATAATGTAAAACAATAAAAATCAATTAAAATTAATGTTATATATATATATATATATATATATATATATATATATATATATATGACATGATAGTTGTGCGTTTTATGGCCAGAAGACAAATTACGCAAATAATAGATTGGTATAACTTGAAAACAAACAATGGTTACGAGACTTGGAAATTCCCAACCATTACGAGAAGAAGAGAGGAGAGGAAGATATCCTTTTACAACAGACACAACTTCCTTGTGAGTCATCAGCAAATAGTTATGTTTAGTTCTTCAAATTACCTCATAAATTCCATAGGCTTGCCTTTTTCCAGTGGTGAGGCGAATTTTTCGCATTTATACTTGTTAAAATAACGTAACACATTAAGGATTGAGAAAGAAATCCTGATCAATACATTTTGCAAGACGACAATCGTCAGGCCAATATGCAAATGTTTCAATCTCTCACAGTTCATCATCATCATCATTATTTCAAGGGTTAAGTCCTTAATGCCACTCCCGTCTCATAGATTTCATTTCAAAAGTTTAATCCACTTCTTTTTTCAATATACCAAAATTTCTACTACCGTCTGGCTTATAATATAAAGTGATTGAAATTAAAACTCTTTCCTATAAAAATTCAATGTAAAATAATGTTTGATAATCGATCTGCTTGCATTCACCGAACGTTTTCCCTCTTATTCTCCATATATTTGTCTATTTCATTCGTCAGTTTAAAAGTTGCCTATACGTATAATTCATTCCTGCTATATTCAATTTTCCTTCTTCTTCTTCTTCCTTCCAAATATTAGGCCAAGGCCTGTTACGATCCTATAGAAAATTTTCCCTACAGCGTTTCATAGGACGGCCCAGTGATCTTCGTCCTCTTGGTATATAATTATAAACAGCTTTGGGGATCCGATTTGAACTCATTCTTTCAAGATGGTGTTTCAAATTTAGTTGGTACTGTTAATATATTCCAAAATTGGCGTAGTCTTCAATTCTTTTAAGATATCGGTGTTCTTTTTCCGATCCCATCTGGTATAATCCGCTGTTCTGCGCATGAATCTCATTTCACAAGCCGTTATTCTGTTTTCATGTTGTTTTTTTAGTGTCCATGCTTCACTACTATAGGTCAACACTGGTCTAGCCAAAGTGTTATATAAACGTAATCTGGTGTTTTTTTGTACAAGGGATGGTTTCATAACTTGATTAATAATTCCTAAACTTTTATTATAACTAGTAACTTTTTCAGGGATATCCTTTTCATCCCAGATAGAGATATAATATCCAAGATATTTAAATTGATTAGATCTCTCTAAAATTTTATTCTGGAGACAGATTTTACTTTGTATGGTGTCCTTCCCATAAAATGCCATAATTTTAGTTTTGTTAATTGATATTTCCATATTAAATTTGGCACCTATTTTTTGTAAATTATAAATTGATCGTTGCAAATCATTTTCGGAAAGTGCCAGAAGAGCTAAATCGTCTGCAAAAAGAATAGCATCGATTTTGAGGTTCCTATTGATGGGTATATATCCTCGTTGTGTTTTCCTCCATTCATTTATTAATTTATTCATGTATATAACGAAAAGCACCGGCGGAAGTCCACATCCCTGTCTTACGCCAGTGTTGATCTTTTCCCAAGAAGATAATTTGTCATCTTGTTTAACAGAGATTTCATTATCTTTATAGATGTTGAAGATATTAGTAATTTTTCCTTGCATCCAAACGCGTGCAATTTGTTAAAAGTAAAAAAAAAACTGATTTCTGCTGCTTCTATGTTTTCTCTACTTTTTAGTTACAGTACAAACCATACAGCAACACAGGGAAAACCATTAGGTTATAGAACTTCAAGTTGGTTTCTCTTCTAATGTATTTTAATCATCTCTTAATTGTCTGATATACGAAATGAGATTTAAATTTACTAAGTCATTGAAATCATATTTTTTCTTAAACTATTTCTATTTATTTTATTTATATACAGGTTTTCAATGTTTACGCATCTTTCTGTGTTTAAAGTTTTATTTTCCTTCTCCACTTGTCCTTATCCATACCCCTATTCAGTCCCCTTGTTCTCATTCCAGTTTTTAATTCTTGCATCCACGAGTTTGGAGATCTTCCTTTCTTTCTTCTTCCAGGTGGACACCATTCGAATGTTTTTTTTTTCTGGGTAACCTTTCTTCTTTAATTTTTCGTACATGCACATACTAATGTAATTACTTATATCGTACATAATCTACTATTCAATATTTAATAATAATTTTTCTCATATGTCTATTTTTTAACATCTTTCTGCTCTCCTCAAAAATCCATTTCCATCGACAAAGTTTTTGTTATGAATTTTTGTTGAATTTCCATGCTTCAGCTCATTATTGAATTATGTATTTTACGCACCTAGGTAATTTAAAATTAATCGACTTCTTAAGGACGTGTCCAAATCCCTAAAATATTTTTTCACTGAACAACAAAAAAGAAACTTTTTTTTTGTCTCAGAAAGAAAAATATGTGATTCTGATAGTATTTTTTCTCCTGAATTCTAATATGATATCGGTTTTTCTGCATCACGCGAGGTTTCCGAGAGACGGGCATTTATAATTTCAAACACTTTAATATTTTCTACATTCGTAACTACACAATATTCAGACATTCGGACTCGCCTAGAAATTAAGAAATGACGATTTTCTGCTGTATTTCGCCTGTGGAGCATCCCTCTTGATGGTCCAACAATAATCGGCCAGCATATTAGGATTCCATTTGCCTTGATATGTCTTTTCCATAGCTGAAATCTCCTGAGTTAGCTCATTTGGTTTTATTTTACAATGGACAAATGGACGAAAAAACGTTTATTAAAAAATAATTATTTAAATCCATTAATTGAAATTGAAATAAAAGAAACTGTGGGTGATGGAGAAATTCCGAATACATATTTGAAAACACGATAAAAAAACTGCATTAAGTACAACTGTTGGTACTCATGAGACAAAAATCATGTTGACCAGTGATATTAGTAATTACTAGGGAGCGAATTTTTTTATACTAATGGTAAAGAATGCAACACAGATTAGTATAATATTTGTGTAAATAGAAAATTATTTATTATTAACAAAGTAATATGCTTAACATGAAGGTAATAGGCTATTACTAGATTCCACAAAAAGTATTGAGAAATGTTTTTTCTAATTTATATTATTAAAAATCAGTTAAATGGATATAAAGACTTGTGTTACATTAGTTTTATCATCATACTATGTTGTAATCTTAACTTCTAGAACTAAAAATCCGCTTTAAAAAAAAAACTTCAAAATCTCCTACTGAAAGATTGCTTTCATTTATAAATTAAATCTTCTATGGAATTACTTTACAAACTTACATTAATAATATTGACTTGTAATATTAATCTCCTATACAATTCATTTTAATAGATTTAAAAATAATGTTTGGTAATCAATCGATCTGCTTTCATTCACCGAAAGTGTTCATACCAATTTTTCTATATTTATCATAAGTAATGCCACGAGTGATTTCCAAATTATCGATAAATTCACGACTCACGAAGTGAGGAGTGAATTTATCTAGAGAATTTGGAAATCAAGAGTGCCATTTGTTAGGACTATTTAACGAATAAAATTAAGTTGTTTACTCACAAATCATTATTTAACTATAGTTATTTTAAAATATTTATATATTTAATGTAAACGGCGATGTTTGAAAACAAATGAGAAACGATAGGTACGCTTCTACAGCTTCTTTTGTTTATCACTGCAACCAGATCATACTATTTATTGCCAAAGGAACGCAATATTGTAAGGAGGAGCTTTCTTTAATATGGTAATTATAACACTAATAAATATTTGGTGAAACACGACTCTGATTGGTTGTGAAACAGAAATCATTGAAACGTGATTGGTCATTGACTCCCATTTGGGGCATGAGTTAAATAGTCCATTTAATTCATCGGTTTAAAAATAGCTCATACAATTCGTTCCTGTTAGCTTCAATGTGTCTTATATCCAAAAGCGCACAATCTGCTGCATGTCTTAAAAACACTAATTTATATTCTCTCTGGTTTTCTATAGGGTGAGCCTAAACTCCCCTTACAGATTTTGAGGATTTACAGAGGGGATCAAGACAATTAAATTTAACACAGGAATTCATGTCTAGAAACATACTGTTTTTCCGTTATACACAAAATACCATTACAACAAATGTTGCTCTCTCCGACTCCTGCTGCCTGTGAACCACTTACAAGAAGGGTTCGATGTGACGACCACCAACTTCAATACAGAATCTGTACCTCCAACATCCGCCGCAGCCATAACTCGTACTAGTAGATTTTCCTCGATACTACAGGGGTCACGTAAATTAAGATTTTCATTTGACCTCACAGGTAGAAGTCGATCGAAGCCAAGTCGGGAGAACGTGCAGGCCAAGCAATCGGGCCTGCCATTGCACCGAGCTTCAATGTACAATAACATCATGTCTGCGTATTCTTCAAACCTGTATGCTGTGGATAACAGCAACACAGTACCAATGAAGTATGTACACCTTGAATTTTGTTGTGCACTGTCGTGAAGGATTACTACTGTACTGTGCGGTACAAACGTCCTGAGCGGATCACATACTCAACTGAATAGCACGTAAACAAACTTGTAGTGGACATGGAACATCAGGTGAGCGGGGAATTACATACGAACTACGTTAGCCAAGACTATCCTATGTAGTGAGTGGCGCCGAAAAAGCATGTGTGGTGATTTTGCGTGTAGCGGAAAATCGGTACGTTTCCGAACACGAGTTCCTATGCTAAACTTAATTATGTTGGTCCCTACAACAAGTCCTCAAACTCTGTAAAGGGAATTTAGACTCACCCTGTATAATTCATTTTTAAGTAAGAGTCCAAACCATATATAACACAAGGGAAAGCCATTATCTTACAGAACTTCAGTTTGCTTTCTCATACCAATAGTAACCTATGGCCTTACACTAATATGGGATCATCTAATAGAACAAAACATGGAAGATATAGAAAAAATAAAGGCATCGTTCCAAAAGAAAACCGTATGCGACTCGAGGATCACCCCCTCAGACTAGTGTATGAAATGGCAAAGGAACCATCTGCTTAGAAGACCTAAGGCTTCAACTTCAACTCCCCGCCACGACAGCCTATAAATCAGCACTCCAAAAAAGGAAAGAAAAAAGAGCATAAATACAAGAGCATTTCTATACGTCAGATGCCTTTCTGAATAGAGACTGGACCAGAACAAATTATGACCTTCGACATGTGGTACCTAGGCTCAGCATCCATGGTTTTCATCACAAAATATGCACCCTCAAGCTATTCCATGATCCAACGAGTGAATGTGTATGCGAACTGTGCGGCAAAGAGTGTGGAAAATACCACATCCTAAGGTGTAAAGAAAGGACCAAATCAATAACAGTAAAAGACTTAAACATGTGATACTATGCACATTCGTGCGCTTTTTTATCATTAATTTGCTTTCTCATCTTGTGTATGTCGACCGCGGTGATGCTCCTTGCCTCTGGTTCCGAGGGTCGCAGGTTCAAACCCGGCCGGGGTCGATGGATTTTTAGGACGGAAAAATCCAAGGAGCAAGTCTCCCGGGAGGGACCTTAAGCCGTGGGTCCCGAGTCTGAAGATTTTCAGGCTCGTAAAAGATACTTAAGCCTGAATGAAAAGCCCTCTAAGCAAAATTTGCCGAATTTTCTCGTTCTAGTACTATCTTGGTTTCCTAGATGTCAGTATGAGGCGGAACGCTGACCACGGACCACTCAAATGACACCTATACGAAACCAAGTGTAACTAAATTAGTATGGTTCAAATTTTTCGCTGTAGGGGGAGAGCGCCTAAATCTCTGTAAAGGGAAAACATGGGCTTACAATACAAATCTTGTCTATTTTAATTGTATATGAATTGTGTCATATACAAAATTAAATTTAAATTGACTAATAAGGGAACTGTCAACCACTGCATGCCGAAACCTACCTTGAAATTCCTCGCAGAAAAGCGTTGTGATGTACCAAGGTCATGTCAAAAAATATCTGCCGCTTTTAACTTCAAGGCACTAAAAACCAGCGCCTATCTCTCATTTAACCTACAGAGAAGTAATACAACTCCTAACTTATCCTTCTTCTTCTTCTTCCATCCAAGTATTAGGCCAAGGCCTGTTACGATCCTATAGAAAATTTTTCCTCCAGCGTTTCATACGACTGCCCAGTGATCTTCGTCCTCTTGGTATATAATTATAAACAGCTTTGGGGATCCGATTTGAACTCATTCTTTCAAGATGGTGTTTCCAATTTAGTTGGTACTGTTTAATATATTCCAAAATTGGCGTAGTCTTCAATTCTTTTAAGATATCGGTGTTCCATTTCCGATCCCATCTGGTGTAATCCGCTGTTCTGCGCATGAATCTCATTTCAACTCCTAACTTCGGTGGATAACCCACACAATCTGGCATCCGTGCCCGCCCCACATCACGCCACTCCGCTTTAGTCAAGCAGGGAATGCATCTATTTCGCACAGTGATTTGTCACTGGTGAATTCTGGCTTCGATTTCTGTGCCTTGCTGTTAAAAGCGGCAGATTTGTTTTGGACACGGCCTTGGTACACCACAACGCTTCTCTGGGAGACATTTTAAGGAGGTTTCGGCATGCAATGGTTGACAGATCCCTTTGTAAGTCATTGAAATGATATTTTTTTAAGTATTTGTTTCTTAAAGGGTTTTTATTTCTCATCCATATAAATTAATGAATCGGCCGCGGTGGACTAGTGGTTATGCTTCTTGCCTCAGGTCTCGAGGATCGCGGGATCAAACCCGGCCGGGGTCGATCGATTTTTAGGACGGAAAAATCCAAGGAGCAAGTCCTCCGGAAGGGACTTTAAGCCGTGGGTCCCGAGTCTGAAGATTTTCAGGCTCGTAAAAAATCCTTAAGCCTGAATGAAAGGCCTCTAAGCAAAATTTACCGAATTTTCCCGTCCTAGTACTACCTTGATTTCCTAGATGTCAGTATGAGGCGGTGACATCTATACGAAAACAAGTGTAACTAAATTAGTATGGTTCAAATTCTTCCCTGTAGGGGGAGAGCGCCTAAATATCTGTAAAGGGAAAAACATTGGCTTACAATAAATTAATGAAAATAAATCTACTTCTTAAAGGCATGCCCACATCCCTAAAATATTTTATTCAAGCACAACCTTATTAGTTTTATTATTAGTAATTACTACAAAGAAAATCCCTTACTGAAGGATTTTTTTTTCCATTTATAAATTCAATCTTATATGGAATCGCTTTTAAAACTAAATTAAAAATGTCGTCATTTAATGTAAATCTCACAAAAACATTAATTTTAATAGATTTATCCTAATGATTATTACCTTGTCATTGATGATTGTCGCAATTATAATTAAATAATGGGTATTTTTATCAAAAGCGCTTTTTATAAAATGAATTCATTAGAGCTGCAATTCAAAACTGGGAATGAAAGATCCGACAATTGTTTTCTCAAGTAGGCCTACCTCTTATTTAAGTTTTCAATATCATTCACGTGCCGTATCTAAATAGATAGATAGATGATAAATTGATTGATAGATAGACATACAGAAATAAAGATAGATAAATAGATATAAAAACAGATTAGGTAGTCAATAATTCTGAGTATGTACCGAATTCGGTTGAATTCCTCTATTATAAACAACATACTTTATTATTAAAAATATAAATTTTGGGCAGACGAGGTTAGGAGAGAACTCCAAAAGATTGGGATGGGCTGAATATGGGAAAAAGGGACTGAAAATCGCAAGAACGTGTGGAGAAAAATACGGAGGAGGTACTTAGATATAAACCAACAAGATACTTTCGCCGAATGTACAGGAAAACGCTCACTGTGTTTACAAAGAGACCTAAAACACGTCTGGGGAAAAGAATCGTATATACTCAACCTAGGATTTAAGGAGAGATCAGAGCTTGCTTAGTTTAGGCTAGGGGCATGGAAATTTCTAAAAATTAGCGACGATCACGATATGCGAATATGTCCAATGTGCGGGAACTTTGAAGATGAGATACATATATTAGGAAAATTTAATGATTTAGAATATTGGAGACGCCAGTTATTACCGGAAATATTTCTAAATTCAAATCGGGAAAGATTGGCATGCTACGAGTTATTGGTAAATCCAGAAAATTGGATAAACCTCGGTAAATTTCTGGACAAAACGCGGAAAATAAGGACAACACTCATTCATGAATAAATATATGTTATAAAAATGCAGTACCATTCTTAACAATTATATATAAATTAATTAGTGTATAATGCTATTGTGTTATCATTTAATTGTAATATTATTGTGTTTTCTTTATGTAATTGTAATTTTATTGCTTTTTTTTGTTGTTTATTTTTCTTTACACTAGTACCAATTATTACTTTATTGTAACGGACTGTCAACAGCACGTACGGCTTACTGCCCGTGCGACCCATATTTGTAAATAATACTGTAAATATCTTACTTTTTGTCTAATAAAGTCCTACTACTACTATTAAAAATATGGAAAATATGGATTATTCGCGTTGCATTTTTCATGACATCCTACAAATTTTAAAGCAATGATTCCTGTAAGGACAATGACCGTCAACATCTGCAGGAAATAACTTGCATTATCTGGTCAGCCGGCTAATCCTGCAGTGAGTGGTTTTACCGCTATCGCTTCCAACATTTTGTACTTTTCCTCTTTTGGATATCTTGTAAATATAGCGAATCGGTTGTGCGAAGATTATTATGATATATTCCCTAACTTTTATCCCTCTGAGTCGAGTATACACTGTGGCTTCAAACAATCGTGTCAGAGATAGTATTAGCCTCTCACCAGACAATTAAAAAAGAGTTAAAAAATTTCACCTAGTTGAATAAAATGATACAGTGAGTTCCCATAAAACTACAAGCGCGACAGACCTAGAAGGCCCTTGGCCTACCATCCGGCTGCTGACCTCAAGTCCACATGTGTTAATCACATAGGTAGACGATCATCAAGTCAGTGTAAGGGTGACATGTGGTCAGCATGTCGGGTCCCCCAGCCGTTATATCTGGTTCTCTCAATCTGGAGTCTCAACTTATTGTAGCTACCCAAATGCCTCACGATACTGGGTGGGCACCGGTCCCATACTGGCCGAAATTCCATGAGAAAATGTCTTCCCCCATGGAGTCTCCAACCAGAATAAGTCCCGTAGCTCTGCGCCAAGGCATCTTGCCTTAACCACTCAGCTACGGCGCAGTGAGTTCCCATACTTTCATGTAACTGAAATGTGAGGTATTATTATGTACAATTGCTATGCTGCTTCTTCTTCTTCTTCTTCTTCTTCTTCTTCTTCTTCTTCTCTGTAGGCGTATGCCTGTTTATTTACACATATTAAGTCAATAATGATTACATCTCATTCCATCTCTTGAGGGGTCACGCCGCTTCTTTTTTTTTTTCCTCTATGACGCAGGTTCTTCGTCGCTTTAATAAACCTCATTGTCGTGGCAAAGGGTCTCAGTACCCAATGAGCCAGACGATTATGTATGTGAGCGAAAGCTACAGGCTAGTAAGAGGCAAGGGGAAACGAAGAGCAATTCACAACGGGCAGAAGAGACTCGAAATCGTAGCAAAGACAGCTCATCTAAGGTTCTTAGTATCCAAAATATATTAGGAGGATGGACAAGACTCTATAGCTTAGGAAGGCAACTTGTCTAGGGAAAGGAAAATCCCGAAGTCAAATCCAACTTAGATCGGCATAGCAAGCCATCTGAGATGTAATTCTGAAGCTCAGAGAAACACACAGATGACAGCTGGATTGAACATTTGCTATGCTTTTTATTTATTTAACGACGCCGTTTAACAACTATGGTTATTAGTGTCACAATACTGGACTTCAAAAAAGGGCCCAAATATTTTGCTCAATTTTTTTTTTTCAGGCTTCAAGTTATTTTACGTTCCATAAATCTACAGCATGGTATCCACCGGCTTCCCTGTGAGATGGGACAAACTCGGGTTGACTTACATGGAGAGCTGCTCCACGTGACCGCACGTATACTTTATAAGTATAATATTGAAAGTTAGTCCACCGCTGTGGTCTCGAGGTAGCGCGCTGCCTTGTCACGCAGCGGGCCCGGATTCGATCCCGGTCGGGACAAGCTCCTGGGTGAGGTTTTTTCGGGGTTTTTCCTCACCTGTAAGACAAATGTCAGGAAGCTTAGGGCCAAATAGTCCACGAAAATCATCCGGCCATCACCATCCTTATCATTATCAACATCATCCTTCACCGGTGCGGAAAGCAACGGGAAGTTACCACACCTATACTTCCCTAGTAAAGCTGCAAAGCATAGCATGAAAATGCTATCATTGCAGTGAAAGACCTGCCCTCGGGCAGAATTACTATGGATGGATGGATTGAAAGTTACAACTCTTTTTTTTTTAGAAATTTCGCCGATCCTATCGAGTAAAAACATAAAATGGCCTTGACCAAAATGTGTGTGTATATACCGGGAATTGTTATTACTTCTTCAGGGTCGGGCTGAACTTATTTGTACCGGGAATTGTTGCGAGTGTTCTTCAGGGTCGGGCTGAACTTATGATTTTAACCGGTGATAGATCCAATATAAACCCGGACCGGCCTCACGGGGTTTCACCCGTCAGCGCTCTCTCCTCGTCCGCATTTCACTCTGCCAGCCGCTCGTCCTTGAACTAGTCAATTTACTATCGTTCGACAAGATGAGACGTCAGCTGACATTAGAGCAGCGCATTTATGTGTGTAAATATTATAAATACGAATCAGCTCGTCGCGTTCGCGAGGAATTTATTCGGAACTTCCCTGGACAATTACCTGCTTCCAGATCGACAATCCACGATCTTGTGAGTAAATTTGAGACCACTGGTTCAATACAAAATAAGAAACACACGCGAAGGCGTACCGAAATTAGCACAACAAGTTGGGATTTCAGTATCTTCTGCACATACAGCAACAAAATTGTTAAAACTCAAACCTTACAAGTGTACACGTGTTCACTGTCTAAACCAAGGTGATCCCATAGCACGTGTGCGGGAGGACAACATTTCCAGCATTTTCTATAAGGTAAGAAACAGTTCAAGGACGGGTGGCAGGCAGGGTGAATTGCGGGAGGAAGAGACAGCACTGCGTGCCGGGTGAAACTCCGTGAGGCCTGTCCGGTTTTATATTGGAACCCCGTTATATAACTTGTGTGTGTGTGTGTGTGTGTGTGTGTGTGTGTGTGTGTGTGTGTGTGTGTGTGTGCGCGCGCGCGCGCATGTGCGTGTGTGCATGTTAACGCTCTAGTCGCTATAATTTTTGTTTTTATCAGAACCAAACTTAGCATAGGGATACAATAATTTTTTTAAAAAATCGAGTTCGTTAAGTAGCAAAATGAGACAATTTGGAGTAGGAGTTCAACAGGAACTAAAATTTAAAAATAGCTCTAGCGGTCACAATTCTCGAAATTTCGCAACGAAACTCAGTATACACTTTCAAAATAATACGAGGAGGTATTCTACAAAAATCATCAACACCTTACCATTCAAATTGGGGTTTACCTGAAACTCTATATTAAAAATTCGCTCTAGCATATTTTTTAATTAACCCTACAACCCATAAATATACGATTTTTCTTTGACTGAATGCGATTAATATTTATGGGGCTTGTATTTTATATGCGTAACACCCTGTATTCGCAGGTAGAATGCACGTATTCTACAAACATGCCATGTACGCGTGTGGCATAACTCACACGTGACTTGTTAAAATTTCAAACTAGGTTTGTGAGCCCCAGTATGTTAAAATATAGCACTGAAAAGCTTTTCCATTCTGTTTTGCATACGATCGTCTGTGGGTTTAATGTGTCATTTAATTTTGTTCGCACACAAAACATGGTATCACGAAAGAAAATAAAAACGCAACAGTGACTGGATAATTGCGTGTAATGCATACAAAACCAGCGGGAACTCGTCATGGACTAATGATATGCAATACTCGAGTGGTGGCAGCCATTTTGAATTCATTTCGGCGTCTTAAGGCTATAAGTACTTTTAAATGTCAAGGTGTGTGTTTTTGCTTTAACTCTAGTAGATGCTTTAATACCTGTGTAAGACAAGTACCTGTCCAAAAACCTGGTGTCTTCATCTTACAGTCTGGATAAAAATCTTATTCAATATACGGGTTAGGAGTGCAATATCCATACCTAGCTGTAATGCGTGCGTGAGATATAAATATGTTAATGACATATCTAAATCATAATAACTGTCACTTGTTTCCAGCGGCGAAGATTATTTCTTACTACAAGATACGAAACAAGGATGATGCCAACAGTCGGTCCTAAGTCCCAGGTATTATCATCATCAATCACGGATTAAGCCCATGTGGCTTGTTCCGGTCTCATAGATTCTCGTTTAAAAAGTTGAATCCATCTCTTTTTCGGTCTACCAACATTTCTGTCTCCTTTTGGTTTGTAATTAGGTATACTTTTTGGAATGCGATGATGTTTCATTCTTGAACATGTTCTTTCCAGTTTTTTCTCGATTATTTTATTTTATCTTAAAGTTTAAAAATGTTTAGCTCATTTCTAATATCTTCACTTCTTCTTTTATCTAGAAGTTTGCAGCCAGCTACACTTCTCAGAAATCTCATTTCAGTTGCTTCTATATCTTCTCTTCTCTTTTAGTTAAAACCCAAAATTCACTACCATATACAATAGTAAGGAGACTGCCACTGCTTTATAAAATTACTATTATTATTACCATTATTATTATTATATATTATTATTATTATTATTATTATTATTACCATTATTATTATTATTATTATTATTACCATTATTACCATTATTATTATTATTACTATTATTATTATTATTATTATTATTATTATTATTATTATTATTATTATTATTATTATTATTATTATTATTATTATTATTATTATTATTATTATTATTATTATATTATTATTATTATTATAGCTAAGTTCACGGACGCACATACATAATCTCTCCACATATCCCTATCGTGGGCTAATATTTTCCAATCATCCTGCTTCCCTCAAATCATGGTTAATGTTATTCTCCCATCTCATTCTTGGTCTTCCAAGAAAATATTATTTATGAAATTAGCCTTTTTCAAATGTTCATACTTTGGGTTAATAGACCTATTTTTACAATAAAAACATAACAAAATATAAAGATTTTTATTTAATAATAACAGGAATGACATTAAAAGTAATGTATCTTATAACAAATTAATCACTTTGCAGTATTATCTTGTTCTATAATATCATATGCATCATCATCATCCTTCACGGATTGGGACTTTGCTTGTTCCGATCTCACATCTGTTCAGCCCAACGCTTTCTTGGTCTTCCCACCGATCTTCGTCCTACAGGATTATAATCAGTGCCATCTTTAGTATCCTATCCTCTGTCATTCTTTGCAAATGCTCCTTCCAATTGTTCCTGTGTTCTTCTATTTGTTGAAGAAGTGGTTGTACTTTTAGTTCCTCTCTAATATTCTCATTTCTAATATATCCTCTTTTTTTTTTGTTCTATAATAAAATATGAATAATCCCATAAAGTTTTGAAGTTATTTGTGTTGTCTCAATGATACCTGACCGGTAATACTGTACGAATTATCGCCTCACTATGATGGTTGTCCATTTATATGAAAGCTGGTGCCGCGTGACAATGCTTGACAATGATTAACATGCGGAATTATTATAGTGGCGGTAGTCGGCATCTTTGTACAACCGTCATAGTGAGGCTATAATATATTAACTATGAACATGAGTTGCAACACTGTGCTGTAAGGTGAGGGAAGGTATATATGACGTCAACATTTCTCCTTAACTCCTTATCCACATCCCGTCTCACCTCACAACTACTGAAGAAGTATGCTCCGAATCAAGTGGGTCACCAGTAAATGATTCTGATTCAGAGAAAGAAAAAAAGGGACTTAACCAGTGTGACAATCGTCTCTGGCTTCTTCAGAAAACTTTGAACGCATTGGATAAAACGACTATCCTAATATCAAATTGCCGGTTCCGGTAGTAAGTACTCTTGTAGTGTGCATGAACCCGATCACATGTGACCTTGACCTCTGACATTGCGGTAAGTATGAATTGCAGTATGTACAATTATACGTGCTGGCTGTCCAAACGGGTCTGAGACTTGGCCTTTAACGATCTCTGATAAAAATAAAATTGAGACAATAGAAATGAGATTTCTCACATCAGTTGCAGGTGTATCTCTAAGAGATCAAAAGAGAAGTCAAGATATCAGAGATGAACTACAAATCTATAATATAAACGAGAAAATACACACAAATAAACGTAATTGGTTTGAACATATACAAAGAATGCCAAATAATCGTTTACCAAAACAGCTGCTTCAATGCTGTTAACTGGCTTGGATCCTATCTTCATGGTCGCCAGCAATGTGTATCCAATGCAGAACTTTCCTCATCCTGGCTATCACTGAAGGGTGGCGTCCAACAAGGTTCAGTGTTAGGACCACTTCTGTTCTCTATCTATGTTAACGATATATCCACTAGACTTACCTATTGTCGATATCACCTATACGCTGACGATTTGCAAATTTACATTCACTCCCATCCTGACGATGTACATGACACACTAGACAAATTAAATAGTGACCTAGACTCAATTTCCCAATGGTCGAAGAAACATGGACTTAATCTAAATACTGACAAGACACAGTGCATAATTATAGGACATCGGCGAATCCAAAGCATTATAAATTACGAAAATATCCCTACCATTCTCCTAAATGACAAAAATATCCCCTACAGCTCAGTAGTAAAAAATCTGGGTATCTATATGGACCAACACCTAGACTGGAAAATCCAGGTGAATAATACCTGCAAGAAAGTGTTCTCAATTCTTCACTCCCTAAATAGTTTTAAAAACTTCCTTCCTACAAAATTAAAACAAATACTTGTACAGACTCTTATAATGCCACACTTCGACTACTGCGACATATTACTGACTAATCTTACACAACTGATCTATCTGACAGACTACAGCGTGCTCATAATGCGTGCATTCGATTTATATTCAATCTCCGTCGTTATGACCACGTGTCTCCTTCATTTCAGGCCTTATCATGGCTACGCCTAAATGACAGAAGAACTTTACATTCACATACCTTACTATTCCAAATTCTGCACACATATTTACCAACTTATTTAACAACACGTTTTCAACATTTATCGGCTCATCACAATTTAGGAACAAGATCACAAGACTCTTCTTTACTTTTGATACCACAACACAGGACCTGTCTTTACTCTGAATCTTACACAATATCTATGGCTAGAGCATGGAACTCACTTCCCAGTCATGTCAGGGACTGTCAATCGCTATCATTATTTAAATCCAAATTAACTGATATCTTAAGTTCGACACAATGAAAACATTAACTACATAACAACTATATAGAGCATTCTATTAATAATCATGTAGGAAGCTACTTACTTTATTTTATATCATTTTAATTTTATTATATTCTATGTTTTTGTTAGCATTAGCTAGTATTAGATCCATCATCATTGTATTTTGTTTAGTCTGTATTTTAATATCTTAAAATTGTAATATGTACGTAATTTTTGTATAATTTTACTATTCGCTGGTTGAGTGGAAGAGAAGGCCTTATGGCCTTAACTCTGCCAGCTAAAATAAATCATTATTATTATTATTATTATAGACCTCTAGGCCGAAGAAATGTAGGAAGACCAAAAAGTCGTTGGAAGGACGACCTGTGCCTGCGGCATATAGTGCGCCGGGGAGCGGAACGGGCCAACAGGCCCATACCTTGAAGACGATGATGATGATGATGATGATGCTGTCCAAACCCCCAACAACGTTGGCTATTTTATCGGAACTCTAGTGAAGCATTCAATTTGTTTTATCAAACTGTATCGCTGAGTTACTGTGTGAAGTTCAGATGTTAATAATAACTCCTTTTTAAGTATGTTGTATGGCGTGATATGCCAGTGTACTGCTGGCCTCACATCCACAAGAACCTATTAACCTGAACTTTTACGAAATCTCTTTAAGTAAAGTATTTCTTAGTTAAGGACCACTGAGATCTCAGGTACATATTTTATTATTTTAATTTTTATGTAGTAATTTCAGTAAGAAATAATTATCAATAAAATAAGATATATGATTATATGTAGAAATATTAAAAAATGGAAATGGACAGTTAATGGCAAATGAGGGAAATTTTGACTACTTGGCTGAATTCAAATATGACATACCTAGGAACTATAATTAAAACAGGAAAGAGGTGCAGAAAGAAAATACAGGCTCAGTTCTGGAAATGCAGGTTATTAAACATTACAGGGACTCTTGTTATCCCAAGCTCCCTCTCAAAAAAAAGTTAAATTAAAAATATACAAAACTATTATTCTTCCAGATATATTATACGGATGTGAAACCATGGACTCTTACTTTAAGGTAGGAGAAAATATAACAAGTAGCATAAAAGAATGAATAAAATTCATAGGAAAAATTTTAGGACCAAAGAGAGAAGAAACGACATGTGAATGCAGAAGGCTACATAAAAACGAGGTACATGATCTTTATGGGAAACCAGATATAATAAGAACAGTGAAGTCTCATAGACTGCGATGGAGAAGACATTTGGTGGCGCGAAAGGGGATTGAAAAAAGAATGAAAACCACTCTTGGAAAACCATAAGAAAAGCATCCTGTAGGTAAACCAAGAATGAGATAGGAGAATAATATTAACCATGATTTCAGGAAGTTAAATTATACAATTGGATAACATTAAGTCAAGATTGGAATGTATGGGGAACTTCGGCCCGCGCGGCCGTGAACCTACGAATTCGACATTCCTAGTGAATTAGTAAGTTATGATATACAGTAACTTCAACGGGTTTAAAACGACTTTAAAAATATGTATCCACAAATAACAATCAAGAGATGTATGATCATCATCCAGCTCGTATAGGGAAGGCATTTGGTCAGTAAGTCGATCTTTCAGTTTTATAACTGATTAGTTAATACCCGGCGTGCGCTGCTACGCCTAAATAAATGAAAATTAATGCGATTTTATGTTCAGTTGAATAAGTAGAAGGAAAAATAATTATAAATTTATATTTTTTAGATATCCCGTGCTGATTACCCGGCGTTGCCCGGGAATCTACTTATCCCGATCTTCTTGACATAAATGAGCTGAAATACGAAAAGTAATGTGTTTTATGTTTGGTTAGATAAGTATATGGAAAAATTTATATCGTAATTATTTTTAGATATCCCGTGCTATTTACCCGGCGTTGCCTGGGAATCTACTCATCCCGATCTTCTAGGCATAAATGAGCTGAAAGACAAAAATTAATGTATTTCTTATGATTAGTTGAACAAGTAAAATGAAAAATTATTATAAATATCGTAATTATTTTAAGATTCCCCGTACTGATTACCCGGTGTTGCTCGGGAATCTACTTATCTCGATCTTCTTGGCATAAATGAGCTAAAAGACAAAATTCATTACTGTGAGTAATCCGTAAAAGAATGCCAACCATGTGCTCCTCTGCTTGCACAGGAATCTACGTACTTGTCTCGATCTTCTTGGCATCAATGAAAGACAAAAATAGTTATTGTGAGTTATTCGTAAGAGATAAACATATGCTGACGCGGACTTTTTTGTAGAGATTTTTTAGATATTCAATTCTGTGTACATTAATTGTGTGTATTTGTTATGGGTTAGGCAGCGTAAGCTATTTAAGCGCCCAAAAAGCTACTTTTTCACGTTTTGCACTACAAATGGGCGATTTTTAAGGGTATAAGAGTTGAGCATCACAACTCTCTTATAGCCTATGTTCATCCCGGGAATCTCCTGAACATTTTGTAAAAAGCCCCATCAGAATCGGATGAACGGTATGGCCGCGCATAAAGTACGAACAAACAAACAAACATTAATTTTTATATATTAGATTTTCTTAACCTGTAGACGATACTTGATATAGCCTAGCTATCTGAATTCCTCACAATTCTGGATAACCCGGGGTCCCAAACATTGGCAGAAATTTCACTGGGAAATAACATGTAATGGCATCATAGAAGAATTATGAAAGAAATGATAAAGAAGAGGAAAAGAAACTAACTGGGTCATTGGTGAAAAGAAACTGCCATTGAATGATTCACTTGAAGGAATGGCTGAAGGAATAAATCCCCAAGAAAAAATATAATATGAGACGAAAGACAACATAAAAATAAATAAATAGCAGAAACAGAGAGAAGACTGAAAAATGCTGAGTTTGCAGTAAAGACTTGCCTTTGGACGTAAATCAATTAATGAGCAATAAACTACAATATGTTATAATATAATACAGCCCTAAATACTATGTTAGACTGCATATTATTTATGAAGTTATGCTTTGCCATGTTATGTTACTATGTTTTACATTATGAGAGTATAATTAATTCGGTATATTTTAATTGTCCACCTCTGTGGTCTCGAGGTAGTGTGCTGCCTTGCCAAGCAGCGGGCCCGGGTTCAATTCCCGGTCGGGACAAGCTCCTGGGTGAGGGTTTTTTCGGGGTTTTTCCTCACCTGTAAGACAAATGTCAGGAAAAATCATCCGACCATCATTATCATCATCATCATCGTCATCATCCTTCACCGGTGTGGAAAGCAACGGGAAGCTACCACACCTAGTCTGTAATTCCCTAGTAAAGCTGCAAAGCATAGCATGAAAATGCTATGATTGCAGTGAAAGACCTGTCATCGGGCAGAATTACCATGGATAGATGGATGTTTTAATTCACCGTTGTCGTCTCGGTGCAACGTCATTGCCCCAGATGCGGTGGTTTCGGGTTCGATCCCTGGTCGGAACAAGTTTCCTATGTGATTTTTTCCTCACCTGTAAGACAAATTTCTTAGTATTTAATCCAACATAAATACCCTACGATATTAGGTTTATTAAAAATGAACAAATGAATGAATGGTGTCACCTATCTTAAATATTCGGGTATTCTTTGAGGGATGTAGCCTTTGCATTAAGCCAATTACTCGTCTGGAGAGGCCTTCCATGTCCTTTCATGGCCATAAGGAAATTATGTGACCAAAATTAAAAGTCCTTGCTGATAGGTCGCGTCCCTTGCATATGGAAAAAAAAGTGTTTACAAAGGGAGTAATTAAACTTAGGTAAAGAAAGAAATATATTTTTACATATATAATATTTTGTAATTTTTATAATTTCAATTTGGTCCACCGCTGTGGCCTCGAGGTAGCGTGCTGTCTTCTCACGCAGCGGGCGCGGGTTCGATCCCCGGTAGGGACATATTTCCTGGGTGAGGTTTTTTTCGGTTTTTTTTTCTCACCTGTAAGATAAATGCCAGAATACGTTAAGGCCCAAACGGTTCCCGAACACCATCTGGCCATCATTATATTCAATATCATATTCGCCTAATTAGATTAAGTTTAGTTTAAGGTCTCTCCTGGCGCATCATCATCATCAACTCTCATATCATCGGGGCAGCGTAACCCTGCCTTCCAGGCGCCTCAACTTAAGAAGTGGGTTACAAGTGCGCCATGCCAGGAGAGAACATCAGAAATGTCTAAATGACAACCTGGGGCATTCGGGAAAAAAAATACCCTATGATATTCTTCTTCTTCGGCTTTCCCCCACTTATAGGTTTGCCGTCTTCAGTTTCCATTTATCTCTATCATTCCAATCTCCCTCTTCCAAATTCCTATCATCCATTATAGTTCTGACGTAGGTTCTCCATTTCCATCTTGGTCTGCCACGTTTATATCTTCCAGGGGGTGACCATTGGTATATATTTTTTTGACCATCTTTCATTTTCCATTCTTTGTACATGGCCATACCATTTAAGTGCTTGATTGTCAATCCTCTTAACAACAGTAGTGGTGACATTCATTTCTCTCCAAAGGAATTAATTTATTATCCTATCCTGTCTTGTTTTTTGGAGGCTTCTTCTAAAATAATCAAATTCAACTGTTCTAATTTCATTCTTTTGTAATTCCGTCAAAGAACAAGTTTCACTTCCATATGACAAAATATTCTGTATTATGCTCTTATAAATTTTCATTTTAGTTTCCTTTGTAATATTTTTGTTCCAAATTATTCCATGTAATGTCTTAGTTGCATTTTTTGCCATTGCAATTTTAGTCTGTACATCGCTCTCACAGGTATCTGAACTTGTAATTATTGACCCAAGATATTAAAAAAATCACTTTTTTTTTATTTTCCCTGTTTCGAGTATGAGGTCATCCACATCCTTTCTCAAACACATATATTCTGTTTTCTGTAAATTTATATTCAGTCCCCATTTTTTATATTCTTTCATTTGTTTATTTATCATATATTTCATATCATCTTCATTCCCTGCAACAATCATTTGATCATCTGCAAACAACAATGAATGCAGTACTTTTCCTCCTATAGGAATACCCATTTCAGAACATTTTTTATACCACAAGTTAAGAGCCTGGTCTAAATAAATGTTTAAAAGAATTGATGACAAACTGCATCCCTGCTTAAGGCCTTTATTCACTGTGAATTCCTCTGTTAAATAATTTAATACTCTATGATAACAGCTTTATTTAAAATGAACAAATGAATGAATGATTGAATGATGTCATGTATCTTAAATATTCGGGTATTCTTGGGGGTGTGACCTTTGCATGAAGTTAATCACTCATCTGGAGAGGCCTTCCGTGTCCTTTCATGGCCAAAAGGAAAGTATGTGATCAGAATTTAAAATCCCTTCTGACAGACAAGTCGTGTTCCTTGCATATGGCCAAAAACAAGTGTTTACAAGGGGAAAGATTAAACTTAGGCAAAGAAAGAAATATATTTTTACATATACAATAATATTTTGTAATTTTTATAGTTTCATTTAATAATAGTATTAACATAATAAAAAACAATAATGATAGTGGCATTGTTATTTTACGGTATAAAGAACAAGCCTAAACTAAAATGAAAGCTTGCAATGACAGCGAGGGACAACGAAGCAAATTAATCACAATTATCATTGTTTGATGTGTTCAATTTCATTGTGAAATCTATTTGCGCTTTTTGCTTTATTTCCGGAAAGTATACTCTATTATCCTTTTGTAATGCATTTTTACTATCGAGCCATCAAAGTGTAAAGTAACATTTTGTTTTTACGCATTCTGGTATTTCAGTCAAAATCATTATAGCCATTATATTATGTTAACGAAAAGCAATATAATCCATGCATTGTGCACGATACTGTTCCTAGAACAAAAACATTAATCCATAGCTAAACAGCATAATAGCAGCCATTGGAAGTCGGAGGATACCGATCATGTTCCGCGAACCGAATCGATCAACCAATCCAGAAGATAATTCCTGCAAACATGACCTGCTTCTTAGTGTGTACCAATTACAGATCGAGATATTAACCTCATGATATCAAAATATGTAACCCAGTATCTTATGAGGAGACGAATATGAAAAGGGCAAAAATTAACTCATCAAAAAACATGTCTGATTCCATTTACCTGACACTATTACAATTTTTTTCATATTGAGGATACATTTCGCCTTAAAAATGTAATAATAATAATAATAATAATAATAATAATAATAATAATAATAATAATAATAATAATAATAATAATAATAATAATCTTCTTGTAAGCCCATATTTTCCCTTTACAGAGATTTAGGCGCTCTCCCCTACAGGGAAGAATTTGAACCATAGTAATTTAGTTACACTTGTTTTCGTATAGACGTCATTTTTGAGTGGTCCGTGGTCAGCGTTCCGCCTCATACTGACATCTAGGAAACCAAGGTAGTACTAGGACGGGAAAATTCGGTAAATTTTGCTTAGAGGCCTTTTCATTCGGGCTTAAGGATTTTTTACGAGCCTGAAAATCTTCAGACTCGTGACCCACTGCTTAAAGTCCCTCCCGGTGGACTTGCTCCTTGGATTTTTCCGTCCTATAAAATCCATCGACCCCGGCCGGGTTTGAACCCGCGACCCTCAGGACCAGAGGCAAGGAGCATAACCACTAGTCCACCGCGGCCGATAATAGTAATAATAATAATAATAATAATTTATTTTTATATTTTTATTCAATGCCACCACATTGTCATTTTTTTTCTTTCCCTTGTCAACTTTATATTGTGTAGCCTGTATATATTATGTATAATTAATAAACATGTAGATAATTCATAACAATTATTGTTATTGTATGTATAATTTATACCCTGGTGAAGTAGAAGACAAGGAGTTAGACAAGGGTGTAGTCTATCACCCACTCTCTTTAATATATATATCGACGACATTATGAAACAATGGAAAATTATAATGGACAATGGCCTTAGATTGAACAATAACTCAAGTATTAATAACTTACTTTTCGCCGATGATTTGGTCTTACTACACCATGATGAAGATCTGTTACAATTGGCTGCTTACAAATTAAATGCAATATGTAGCGATTATAATTTTAAAATTTCAATAAGTAAAACAAAAGTAATGGCATTTTGTGGAAGAAATACTCTGCGTGCAAAAATAGTAATTAGAGACGAAATTATTGAACAAGTATCCCACTTTAAATATTTAGAATGTGACATCAGCTATGGGTATGATAAAGATATTGAACACACAAAATTTCAGTTTCAAGCTATTTGTAGTACAATAAATAGAACATTGAATAATAAAGCCCATAAACAAACAAAATTAAAATTTTATAAAACAATGGCTGTCCCTGTCCTTTTGTATGGGAGTGAATCTTGGATTACCACTACCAAACAAGAAAGTAAAATCCAAGCAGCCGAGATGAAATTTTTAAGAAGAGTAAAAGGCTGCACTAGAATGGACCAGATAAGAAACGAGGATATCCGTGAAGAACTGCAGATGTACTCCACAAAAGAAAATATATTTAATAACAAGATACAGTGGAAAGAACATGTAGAAAGAATGCAAGAAAGATTACCAAATAAAATCTTCCATTATTTTCCAAGAGGAAAAAGAGATGTCGGACGTCCTCGGAAGAGATGGTCTTAGATCTATTAGTGAAGACGGAACAGGCAACTCTTGCCTAAACCAGGAAGTGAAGAAGAAGAAGAATTGAAGTAGAAGAGAAGACCTAACGGTCTTTACTCCATCAGGTAAAATAAATAAACAATTGTAATTTCGAAGAAATTCTGGTATTCTCTCTTGGCATGTTTATTGTAACCCACTTCTGAAGCTGGGGCGCCTGGAAGGCGGAGTTACACTGCCCCGATGATATATGATATGTGATGATAGTAATGATGCGCCAGGAAAGGCTTTAATTCCGAACTTAATCGTTATGTTAGCGATAATCATTATGGCCAGATGATGTTCGGGGACCATTTGCGCCTTAATGTTTCCTGACATTTATCTTACAGGTGAAGAAAAATCCGAAAAAAAAACATCACTTAGGAAACTTGTCCCGACCGGGGATCGTATCAGGGCCCGCTGTGTGATAAGGCAGCACCACGCTACCTCGAGGCCACAACGGTGGACATAATATATATATATATTTTTTTTTTTGCAAATGCCCCAGGTTGCCTTTCGACATTCCTGGTGTTCTCGCCTGGCATGGCGTACTTGTAACCCACATCTGAGGTTGGGACGCCTAGAAGGCGGGGTTATGTTGCCCCGATAATATGATGGTTGATGATGATGATGATGATAATAGTGGTGCGCCAGGAGAGCCCCTAATTCTAAGTTTAATATAAGATGAGTATGAAAGATGATGGTTGCGATGGCCATATGATTTCGGGGACTGTTTGGGCCTTAATTTTGTCCTGACATTTGTCTTACAGGTGAGGAAAAACCCGATAAAAACCACCCAGAAAAACTGTCCCGATCGAGGATCGAACCCGGGCCAGCTGTGTGGCAAGGCAGCACGCTACCTCGAGACCACAGTGGTAGACGGACATAATAAAAATAATAATAATAAAATAATTTTATTTAAACTGGCAGAGTTAAGGCCCTAAGGCCTTGCCTTCCACTATACCAGTATAAAAGGCATGCAACTAAGTGTTTCTACATTGTAAGTTTCTATTAAGGTAATAGAGAGGGAAGAAAATTGCTTGCGACTCGTGGTAAAATGCAGTAGCGACTATTCTACTTCATTTTTTTTTGTCCAATGCCACCACGCTGTCCTTTATGATATTTCTGGTCTTCTCTCCTGGTATACATTTCTTATGCTGGAGCACCTGGAAGGAGGCGTTACGTTACCCCGATGATATGATGGGTGATAAATGATAACAAAGCGCCAGGAGAGTTCTTAACCTAAACTTAACCAAAATTCCAGACCATGGGCAACCACAGAAATAATTCCTTTTATTAGCCCAAATATAATTAGAATTGTAATTGGTTGAGACGGACTAGGTCACTGCCATCTGTTGTGGCTCAAGAAGCGTGCAAGATAACGTCACATTGTTTTCGCTATGTCGATAATGAAGATGACTATATATCTGACATAAAAAAATCCCTATAACAAGATAGCAGCGCCACCTAACATGTCCAATTGTGAATCTAAACCATCCAGGGACCCACTCAAACACAGTCAAAAAAATTCATCAAAATTGGTCCAGTCGTTTAG
This sequence comes from Diploptera punctata, assembly GCA_030220185.1. Classification (NCBI taxonomy): domain Eukaryota; kingdom Metazoa; phylum Arthropoda; class Insecta; order Blattodea; family Blaberidae; genus Diploptera; species Diploptera punctata. Next base: position 6,412,795 of record JASPKZ010003868.1, on the reverse strand, counting down.
GCAGTTTTAATTCCCGGTTTCAAGTAAACCTCCACTTCTAATTGCCGGATTTCGCTCATTTTTTCATGATACCTACCTCGGTTTATTTTAATAGTATATACTGAGATTCATTGTGAAACATTAAAAAATATGACCGCTAGAGCGATTTTTAAATTTTAACTTCAGATGAACTCCTACAGCTAATGGTTTTAGAGGGTCCAATTGTGAATCTAAACCATCGAGGGGCCCAATCACACACACACAAAATATTTCATCAACATCGAGCCAGTCCTTTAGGAGTAGTTCAGTTACAAACACACATACAGAATATATATATATATATATATATATATATATATATATATATACACCACACACAGAGTGTCTCAAATTTATGTACACACTCTTTGAAACGTTATTTCTCAGCAACGAAATGAGACAGAAATATAATTTTTGTTGTGTATGATTCACAATGCACTGGAAAAGCATAGCAACACGTCCATCGATCTTCACGTCTTTATAAACAACAATGGCGGCGAGATGAACGTAAGTGGATACTGAAGTGTTATTGGAAAGTGGAGAATGTTATTGAAGTGCAACGACGTTGGATGGTTGAATTTAGGACACCACCAACAACAAGGGCAACAATAACAAGAATCCGAGACAAGTTTGAAGACGATGCACGACTGCAACAGTATTCTCGTTATCAGTCGTACGTCTCTTTCTTCCGCACCGACCTTTCATCACATCTTGCACCGTTCCGTCGTCTTCAAACTTGTCTCGTATCCTTGTTATTATTACCTTTGTTGGTGGTGGTGTCCCAAATTCAACCATCCTACGTCGTTGCACTTCAACAACATTCTCCACTTTCCAAAAACACTTCAGTGCCCACTTACGTTCTCCAATGATAATCTCGCCGCCATTGTTGTTTATAAGGACGTGAAAATCGATGAACGTGTTGCTATTCTTTTCCAGCGCTTTGTTGATCATACACAACAAAAATTATATTTCTGTGTCATTTCGTTGCTGAGAAATAACGTTTCAAAGAGTGTATACATCAATTTGGGACACACTATATATAGTAACTAATACCTCAACGGAATTTTATAACGAATTTTATTAGTACCGAATCTTATTTGCAACTGGGAATTGAGGTATTATAATTTTGAAATGGACTAAAATGATAGTTTGTAGACTTGCTGAAAACTGATAGTAATAAAAATAATAGTGCATTCAGAACATTTTATTAAGATCAGGATACAGGAGTCGGATTAAGTTTTTTCTCCCTCTTCTTAAAGAAAGAAACAAAAAAACAGTAATCTCCGGTAGCAAGTAAAAGAATGAAATTACTTCCGTGGGAAACCGATAGAGGGCTCTATTTCCTCTTGCGTGTCACACATGCACGTAATACGTTTTGTAACATAGGTATTATACAACATTCTCAACAAGTGAACTGCCATGCATAAAAATGTTTGTACAATAATAAAAAAAAGCTTTCAGATGGCATGATTCATCGGTTATCATGACCTTCCATAGTGTTAATATACCTATATACAATGTAACAGGACTTTCAAGGAAAACTAATCAAGTCATTATACTGGTGGCGAAAGAAAATGCCTTACTGACAAAAGCTATGTTTCAGGAAACGCCTTTCAAATGATTAAGTTATTCATTTTTATTTTGTGAGATGAGATACCGAGCCCTGAACCCCTGTCAGAAATATAGGTCTTACAACGTTTAAAACCATAACCTGTGAGTTACGTTTCTAGGATAACAATTTATGATTGGTTACTCCCTATTCTGCTTATTTGTTAAACCAATGACAACCAAACTATGGCGCGCGGGCCGGATATCGCCCTCCATCACATTCTATAATAATAATAATAATAATAATAATAATAATAATAATAATAATAATAATAATAATAATAATCTTCTTCCTGCACTCATGGTAGCTGGCAGCTTGTTGCGTGTTCATTCACTACAGGTCCGGGGTATGGTGACATCCTTCCATCGTAGCTGTGGTCTTCCTAATGGCCTTTTCTGCTGAGGTGTCCAGTCACGTACTTTCTTCACTAATCTACTGATCTCCATTCTATCTATGTGATCGTTCCAATTTAATCTTCTATCATTTATCCAAAGGTTTATAGGTTCAATTTCACATTCTTCTCTAATAACAGAGCTGCGAATTTTCTCTCTCAGCGATTTTCCTACGATTTTCCTTAAAACTTTCATTTCGGTTGTTTCATTGATTTGTTTTGTTTTTTGGGTTTCTGTTCGGCATTCACAACCATATGTTAGAACTGGTCTTATGACAGATTTGTAAATTCTTACTTTTGTATCTATTCTTAAATTTTTATTTTTCCAAATAGTATTGTTTAAACATCATCGGGATCGGGAATGATAATAATACTTACTTACTCACTGGCACTATCGAACCCGAAGGTTCATGGCCGCGCGGACACAAGCCCTCCATACATCCCTATCCCGAGCCAATGCTTTCCAATCATTCTCTGTATAATCTACTTCCCTCAAATCATAGCTAATGTTGTTCTCCCACCTCATTCTTGGCCTACCAACTGGGCGTTTTCCTTCTGGCTTTCCTACAAGAAGCTTCCATGCACGTCTTTCATTCCCCATACGCGCAACATGTCCTGCCCATCGCAGTCTACGAGACTTAACTGTTCTTATTATATCTGGCTTCCTATAAAGACCATGTAGTTCATTGTTATGTAGTCTTCTCCATTCACCTGTCTGTTCATCTCTCTTTGGTCCAAAAATTTTCCTAAGAACTTTATTCTCAAATACTCGTAATCTCCTTTCCTCCCTTAAAGTAAGAGTCCATGTTTCGCACCCATATAATATAACTGGTAGAATAAGAGTTTTATATATTTTCAGCAATAATAATAATAATAATAATAATAATAATAATAATAATAATGTTTCATTCTGGCAGAGTTAAGGTCATAAGGCCTTCCCTTCCACTCAACTGGCACAAATATTGAACTACATATTTACAATATAAATTATAACACTTTATAGGCTATATAACTAACGTAACAATTACAACAAAATAAAATAATATTTTAATTTGTTTAGGCTTCAAATAGTAGGACACTACTTTTTCTCTTCAAAACATCTATATATAACATTAAATATCTTTAACAAAAAATATGGATTTTTTATCATTAATAATTATACTTAAAATGAACGTTAATATCGGTAAATGACGTAACCGTAAAGCGATATCGTATTTTGCAGAGCGAGAATAAAATATAATAATCTCTGTAAAGTTTTCAATTTTATTTCAACAAGAAATTGTGAATGTAGTATGTACCCCCATATAGTAGTTAACAAACTAATGTTTTGAGTTTCATGTTCTAATAAATTTTAATCAGAATCACTAAATATATTAAAAAAGATAACTGATATAACTAATGCCTCTGGAAAAGACATTCCTAGATCTATTGTTAAAGAAATAATAAAAGGCACAAAACTACAAAACTGTACCGTATTAGTTATTCAGGTCAGTTTCAGTACTTCAGTTTCTGAATCTAGCAGAAAAACGAATTTTCCCTTGCTAGAGGATTAAAAATATAATTTTCAACAGCATACTTGACACTAATTATGTCAGGGAATTGCAAATTTTTTGTTCAGGATTCTAACATAAGATAGACTGGAAACTTCAATTTAAGCATGAAGTTTTGACACACATTTGTAGATATGTAATTCAGAATGGCCAACATAGGCATGTTAAAATTATTAATGAAATGTCGCACTGAATTTAAAATTTTCCCAACTTCTATGGTGTATAAGTGACCAAAATACACAGTTGGCATTACATAAAATACAATAGGGCAGCGGTTCCCAACCTTATTTGACTCGCGAACCCCTTCCACAACGATCTGAGTTGGGTGAACCAGTGACTTTTAAATATACATTCAGTAGAACATGCATAAAATGTAATTCCAAGTAAAAGATTTTACAACTTTAAATTAACTTAACCATTAACAGTTAAAACCTACCCGGGATTCGCGGTAAATATTAATTTATTGTTTAAATGATGTGATAAATTCCCGATGTTACACACATGTAACAAGGAGCATTACAGGGTTAATTTAATTTTAAAATAATTATCATTATTATTATTATTATTATTATTATTATTATTATTATTATAAGAACAATTAAGTCTCGTAGACTGCGTTGGGCAGGACATGTAGCGCGTATGGGGAATGAAAGACGTGCATGGAAGCTTCTTGTAGGAAAGCCAGAAGGAAAACGCCCAGTTGGTGGACAAAGAATGAGATGGGAGAACATATTAACTATGAATTGAGGGAAGTAGATTATACAGGGAATGATTGGAAGGCATTAGCTCAGGATAGGGATGTATGGAGAGCTTATGTCCGCACGGCCATGAACCTACGGGTTCGATAGTGCCTGTGAGTAAGTATTATTATTATTATTATTATTATTATTATTATTATTATTATTATTACTATTAAAATGTCGCAGAAATGAAGGAAAAATTAATAGGCCTAACCTCGAAACCCGCCATTACGAAAAAATTTTGGCAAACCCCTTGAAATATTTTGCGAACCCCCTGGGGGTTCGCGAACCACAAGTTGGGAAGCGATGTAATAGGGATTTGTCGGTTCCACAGAAATGTGAACAACTTTAGCAGGTGGTCATCTTACAAGGGCATTCAACTTCACAGGTTTTATGGTAATTATATTGTAGACATACTGTGTAATAATTAATTTTATTATAACTTTGTAATAAGACTAATTATTGTAAATTTTATATAGCCTGGTTACGTGAAAGACGAAGTTTAAGGCTTTAACTCCGCCCTGTAAAATAAAGTTATTATTATTATTATTATTATTATTATTATTATTATTATTATTATTATTATTATTATTATTATTATTATTATTATTATTATTATGGCGCATCGTAATAACGGAGTTTGAATTTCTCGGGTGACGGCGAGAATACTGCTCTCGGATTCGTAGAATTATATTCGTAAGTCGCTAACTCGCAAGTCAAAAGACCCGCGCATATCACTGATGCGTCTAGACTCCCGTTTCGGAAATCTCTCCATGTCTCTACTTCCAACGTCGGGAAAGATCGATGTCAGAAACTTCCGTTCTCGAAAGGTCTCGATCAGGAGCCTAGAAATTTCTTTCCTCGCCCTATATAACCTGTTGCGAGGGCAACAGTTGTGAAGTGACAGCGATATAGTAACTATGATTGGGAGGAAGTTTGCAACTAAAAGTGTCAGAGACTAAAGATAATTATGTGCTAGATAAACTTTATAATAATATAAATTATTATGCAATTTGTGAATGAACGTCACTGAAAATTTATAGAGTTTAATAGAGTTATTGTGGAGTATTACACGATCATCTGTATTGTTTTAATACGCCTAAACAACATAAAAACCGGCCCCATATAATTGACTACGAATAGTATTGCCTATGAAACAGTGCCTGGACCAAATACGTTATGTGAATGGATATTATTAAACTAACATTGCCATTCTTGATGTGAATATTAATTTTAAATTCAAAATTTTAAAAATCTAATTTATATTAGTGTTTGGAAAACACTTAACAAAGACGCTCAAACAAACATGCAAATCTATTCAAACATGATATCCTAGTCTTACATCAACTCAACAGTTTGGCATCTGCCTCTTCATGACATTTTCATGAATCTGTCTGAAACACTTACAAACCTTTGAAAAAATCTAAGATTCCTTTTGATGTATAAGGAATCCCTCAAACAAATCAATAAAATTCATTGCTTAGATATCAAAACAACATTATATAATATGTTACAATTTTAAATAAATTGTGTCCGGGCTACAGGTATCATGAAATAATTATACATCATTTAATTACACTGGTCAACATGATTTTTGTCTCATGAGTACCAATAGTTGTACTTAATGCAGTTTTTTATCGTGTTTTCTAAATATGTATTCGGAATTTCTCCATCACCCACAGTTTTTTTATTTCAATTTCAATTAATGGATTTAAATAATTATTTTTTAATAAACTTTTTTCGTCCATTTGTCCATTGTAAAATAAAACCAAATGAGCTAACTCAAATAGTTTCAGCGGCAGACGTACCCGACCTGAAGACCGTGGTGTACGCAGACGACATAATGATTATAGCCTACTTAATGGTATTTCCCATGATCACATACTAAACACGCTCCAATTAACACTGCAAATCCTGCAAGATTGGTGTTGCAGAAACAAACTTGTAATCTCTAAGGAGAAATCTTCTCTAATGCCTATGTACGTCAGAAAGAAAGACACATACGCCAATAGTTACAGAATGGGGCCTAAATGTGGTAAATAAAATAAAATATTTGGGTGTGATGATAGACCACAAAATGGACTGGTATCCCCATTCACTGTACCTGGAAAATAAAATACTACATCTCCGAAATATGCTAGTCAGATGTTCCAAGGTGACTTGGGGCATGTCCTTCCATCATCTTATGACAATCTATCATCAAGCCATTCTGCCTATGATACTGTATGCTGCAGATTCCTGGAGCCCACAAATCTCCAAACGGGCTAAAACCAAATTGAATCAAATACAAAGACATTTTCTTCTTTTCGCAACAAAAGCATACAGAACAGTTTCATACAATGCTCTTCAAGCTCTAGCATGCGTCATGCCCATGGATCCAACAGTACTCCTACACAACGACATTAAAGCAATATCCAGAGGCCAAGCCACCAATGCTATAATCCCTCTACTGAAACGAACTGAAATGCCAACACTAATAAAATGAATTCATCCCAAAGATAGCTATATAGAAATAGATTCAACTGGAACTGTAGGGAGTGCCGACTACTTAATATTCACGGATGGATCCAAAACGGCTAAGCATGTGGGAGCAGGTATGGTAGCCGAGAAAAACTCAAAGGAGGTATTTACCAATATGAAAAGACTTGACATAGAATGCTCAGTCTTCCAGGCAGAACTCCTTGGAATTCAAATGGCAGTTGAATGGATTGAACTACAAAAAGATGTAACTTCAACATATGCTATCCACGTAGATTCACAAGCCGCTCTTCTAGCCATAGCCAATAGAAAATCAACCAACCCTTTGGCGATCCAAATCAGAGAAAAGCTAATCGTACTCAAAAAGACGAGAAAGATTGACCTCCACTGGGTTTAAAGGTCACGCAGGTCTTCGAGGGAATGAAAGAGCTGACTATCTGGCTAAAATAGCCGCTAGCTACAAAAATACTATCGACTATAACTCCATCCCTATAACACGAGGCAAGCAGTTATTAAAAGAATACTATGAAACAATCTGGAATTTAATTTACACCAAATCAAATGACGCCTTCCATACCAAAATGTTCATACCCAACATACCCTATAGACTGTCCCTATCCCTATGGCCTAACTATATAACCACACAATTTCTCATCAACCATGGAACTATTTAAATCCTACCTACACAAAATGAACAAAATTGCTTCACCTTATTGCAACTGCCCAGAAAAATCACTGCAGACGGCCCACAATCTGATGACTGAATGCAACATGTTCTCCAGAGATCGACCAGCTATACTACAAATTGCTACTCCGCCTAAATATTCTGAAGTTCCACTTTAACACAGTCAACGTTGCAGAATTTCTTACGAGGATCTTCCGTCAACTACAAGAACAACTAGAACAATAATTGAACAATTGTAAAACTGTAAATATCCCGTGATATACCATTGGTGAAACACGGGTTGTAACATATATGTAAATAAAAAAATAGTTTCAGCTATGGAAAAGAGATACCAAGGCAAATGGAATCCTAATATGCTGGCTGATTATTGTTGGACCATCAAGAAGGATGCTCCACAGGCGAAATATAGCAGAAAATCATCATTTCTTACTTTCTATGTGAGTCCGAATGTTCGAATATTGTGTAGTTGCGAATGTAGAAAATATTAAAGTGTTTGAAATTATAAATTCCTGTCTCTCGGAAACCTTGCGTGATGGAGAAAAACCGATATCATATTTGAATTCAGGAGAAAAAATACTATCAGAATCACATATTTTTCTTTCTGGGACAAATAAAAGTTAATTTTTTGTTGTTCAGTGTAATAACAGGACGGAATTTTATTATGAAACTTGGGACTTTTAGAAGATCGCTTTTTATTTTTAGGATAACTTAGAACTAATGAATATGTTGCCAGAAATTCAGAATGGAAGTAATTTTTTATCACTTTTATTTTTTACTTTTTGTAACATTTAGCCTTCTTTGCCTCTCTCAGTCAAAATTACTCTTTTCTCTCCTATTCTGATCATTTTCTGTTATTTCTTCAGTATTTTATGCGGCGAATTTAGTTCTTTAATTTCCGACAGGTGTTGTACCTCTAAGCCAGGATGGCATCGTGCAAGTAAAAGTACCTACAAAGAGAGAGGTTAAGCTAAGGGAGAAAGAGAGATAAAGTAATATACTAATAACTTGCAATAATATAAATTTTAATTATATATAATGAAGACATCTTAGAAGAATTATGTACACATGGAACCTTTAGAAAACAAAATCTGATTGTAAGTCAAGATAGATGCAACATGTTCATCGAATGGAGGGTCACAGGATACACAAATAAATGTTAAGCTATCAACCTGCAGGAATAAGAAGACCAGAACGCCGCTCAAGGAAATTTTGGATAGTGTTTCTATTGAGGCCAAAACAGGCCAACAAATGGCCTAAATCCGTGAATGGGCTATGATGATGATGATGATGATGATGATGATGGTGAATAACATACACGCAAATTTTATATTTTCTGAATTGGAGATAAAATGACGCTGGAACTTCCAAGTTGCGAAATAATTAATTATGTTATACTTGGTCTCTGCCCGTCTTTTAATCAAGTTACACTCCATTTCATATTAATTGTTCACTCAATGAAGTATGTGAAGCTTTTTTTTTTTTTTTGACTGAACAAATTTTTCATGAGAAAGCAAAAAATCAAATATCCTATTTTTTTTTTATTTGTTTGGTGTAAATATCTACATTCACACACCAATTCCATTTGGATAAATCCATCGCTACCGTCTCGAGGTAGCGCGCTGTTTTGTCACATAGCAGGCCCGGTTTCGATCCCCGATTGAGACAAATTTCTGGGTGAGGTTTTTTCAGTGTTTTTCGTCACCTGCACGACAACTATCAGGAAACTTTGCCCAAATGGTCCCCCAACACCATCTAGCCATCATTATCACCATTATTATGTTCGCCTCATTAGATTAAGTTTAGTTTAAGTCTTCTCCTGGCGCATCATTACCACATCATCACCTTTCATATAATCGGGGCAGCGTAATCCCACCTTCTAGGCGCCCCAACCTCAGAAGTGGGTTGCAAGTACGCCATCCCAGGAGAGAATGTCAAAATGCAACCTGGTGGCATTAATTTAAAAAAGTTCGCATTTGTTAATAAATGAATAGGGGTCTCAACATGAGCCTTGAGGATTCATAAATTAACAGAAAATATGGGTATTTTCACCAAGAATGCTAGAATTATTCTTAAATAAAAAAAGTCTAATCAAATCACCTACTGATTCCATAAAAAAAGTTAATTACACCTGAGAAATCCAGCATAATCAATCAATAACTAAAGTTTTTTTTTTTTAATTTTGGATATGTACAGTTTAAAAAAAAATAGTTAATCGTGTGTATTACCGTGACTTGAAAGCGAAGAGTTAACAATGTTTTGGTAGATTGTGTACCATAGCATCTCATTTCAATGTTGAGTGTCTGAATCTCAAACTCAGAATTTTTCGTAATGGTCTTCCTGTACTTCACTAAACCAAATTACAGTCTCTCGAGACAAGAAAACAAATTCTTTCCCCTTCGTAATTACGTGCACTTTATTTTTCAATCCGTAACGCAGTACTCTGGAGTTCTCCAACAGTGGCTCCATAAGTCTACAATGATGATTTTATGTTTTGTCTATGCAATTATTATTAATGTATACAGATATGTGTTTTTAGCATGCTCTTAAGCTTGTGTGTACTTGATACACTGTGTTGTATTAAAACCCCTTGGTTCTATAACTCCCTTTCGAAATCCACTAGGAGTGTGTTTATATGTGTTTTATAAGATTCGTGATGTGTTCCGTTGAGGTATTATTCAAAATTTATATAAAAAATTATGGAATATTCACCTGAAAGGTCCGTCTCCTCAACTTAATTAATTATTTAACTGTAGCGCTTTCGGGACTTGTCCCATCATCGGCAGGATTCATTCCTGCCGATGATGGGACAAGTCCCGAAAGCGCTACAGTTAAATAATTAATTAAGTTGAGGAGACGGACCTTTCAGGTGAATATTCCATATTTTTTACATTAATTTTATATCGGTTTTCACATAGAAAATAGCATTGTTCTTATGGAGCAATTCTTTCTAACTAACTCACTGGGATTTTAAAGGGCCGTTATAACTTTATGATTATATTTAGGTAGTTTAAACTAAATATATGGTCTCACGTAGAAATACATTATATAATGGAAATGGACAGCTAATGACAAATGAGGGAAATTTTGAGGAATTGGCTGAATTCAAATACCTAGGAACAATAATCACAAATAGGAATGAGATGCACAAAGAAATTAAACATAGGCTCAATTCTGGAAATGCATGCTATTATGCATTGCAGAGACTTTTGATGTCCCAACTCCTTTCAAAAAACGTTAAGCTGAAAATATATAAAACTATCATTCTACCAGTTATATTATATGGGTGCGAAACATGGACTCTTACTTTAAGGGAGGAAAGGAGATTGCGAGTATTTGAGAATAAAGTTCTTAGGAAAATTTTTGGACCAAAGAGAGATGAACAGACAGTGAATGGAGAAGACTACATAACAATGAACTACATGGTCTTTATAGGAAGCCAGATATAATAAGAACAGTTAAGTCCCGTAGACTGCGATGGGCAGGACATGTTGCACGTATGGGGAATGAAAGACGTGCATGGAAACTTCTTGTAGGAAAGCCAGAAGGAAAACGCCCAGTTGGTAGACCAAGAATGAGGTGGGAGAACAACATTAACTATGATTTGAGGGAAGTAGATTATACAGGGAATGATTGGAAAGCATTAGCTCAGGATAGGGATGTATGGAGAGCTTATGTCCGTGCGGCCATGAACCTACGGGTTCGATAGTGCCAGTGAGTAAGTAAGTAAGTTTAATAACTAAAATTAATTAGGGGGGACCAGTTGAATGGTATAGATTGAATAACTATCCATTTTGGGAGGGAATCTAGGAAGGGGGTAGACCTCCTAAAGACTATCGAATCCGTAGGTTCATCGCCGCGCGGACATAAACTCTCCGTACATCCCTATCCTGAGCTACTTTTCCCTGTATAACCTAATTCCCTCAAACCATACTTAATGTTATTCTCCTACCTCATTATTGGTCAGCCACCTGGGTGTTTTCCCTCTGGTTTTCCTACAAGAAGCTTCCATGCACATCTTTTATTCCCCATTCGTGCCACATGTCCTGCCCATAGCAGTCTACGAGACTTAATTGTTATTATTATATCTGACTTCCTATAAAGACTGTGTAGTTCACTGTTATGTATAGTCTTCTCCATTCACCTGTCTCTTCCAAATTTTTTTGGTCCAAAATTTTTCCTAATAACTTTAAAATAATCGTAATATCCTTTCCTCCCTTAAAGTAAGAGTCCATGTTTCGCATCCATATAATATAATTGGTAGAATAACAGTTTTATATACTTTCAGTTTAATGTTTTTTTAAAGGAGTTGTGACGACAAGAGTCCCTGTAATGCATGATAGCATGCATTTCCAGAATTGAGCCTATGTTTAATTTATTTCTGCATCTCATTCCGATTATTGATTATTGTTCCTACGTATTTGAATTCAGCCACTTCTTCAAAATTTCTCTGGTTTATCATTAGCTGTCAATTTCCATTATATAATGTATTTCTATGTGTGACCATATATTTAGTTTTAGTGATACTTACTTCCAGTCCCAATTTCTTAGTATTACAAAATAGTGTTTGTGTGTGTTGGGCCTTAGTATCTCCTCGCTACCGTCCAATAGTACTACATCATCAGTATAAACTAACAGCTTATTAATACAATTGAGTTGTAGGCCTTCTTCATCCTCTAAAGATTTGATGGCAAGCTCTAGTACAAAATTGAATAGTAGAGGAAACAGTGCATCACCTTGCTTCAACCCATTGTGAATTTCAAAAGTATCTGAAAAATGTTAACTGTTTGCCCACACGCACCCTACTTTTTGTGTCATTTGGACACATTCATAGTATTGCGCATGCGTAAGAATAAAATAATATTTATTTAATGTAGGAGGATTCAAATTGTAATTACATATCTTAAGATTCCCCAAATAACATTTAAAAACATGTGGTAGATAATATATATATATATATATATATATATATATATATATATATATATTCTCTTTAATTTGCTTACTTGATATAGTCGGCTACGAGATGGCAGTGAAGACAGTGTTCTCGCGACATCTAGTAATAATGGAGAGTATAATACATCTTCTTCTTCTTCTTCTTCTTCTTCTTCCTTCCAAGTGTTAGGCCAAGGCCTGTTACGATCCTATAGAAAATTTTCCCTCCAGCGTGATCCATCCGGGAAATTCTCATATAAGATTTGAAAGCATAATAATAGTCCCTTCGTTTGGTTGCTGGCCAAAGGAAGGCAAGACCAGTGATGGGGCTGCCATCTTACAGCCTCTGGTCAGGCTTCTCTGGAGAAGAAAAGAAAATTAAAGGAAAGAAGAAATGCAAGAAAGGAAAGACTCCGTAGCCTTCGGATGCCCTAATAGCGTTGGGGTCGAAAAAACAAGAGTTAACCAAGAAAAGTTAGATAGTAAAGTTAAAAGAGTCTGGTATAAGTAAGTGGAAGAAATACCATATTGGTTAAAGATAAAAGTAAGGAGCATAATACATAATATAAGAAAAATAAGTGTTTGAATTGGATTCGCCTGGTAGTGTAATGGATATCACGCTGAGGTACAGACTCAGAGATCCGGGTTCGAATCCCGTCCAGGCATTTATTTTTCTTATCATACCATATATATATATATATATATATATATTATCTTTATTTCCTTAATTTCGAGCGTTAGCGAACTAAAATTTCTTACACGCTTAAAGGTAAATCCATTATTCAGCTAATGAAAAATGCAGCTGGTACGGTTACATTATAACTAGAACTTAGCTCGGAAGAGGTATAGATTACCACCTCGTCAACAAAATTTGAAGGTACGTTTCTAGCCTATATGTGAATATTGATAGTTCTAAACATCCAAAGGAAATCGCTGTACCGCCGATGTACGCTTTACAATGAGATGGAAGGTGGCTTCAAAACGGAATGTGGCTGCAACATGACGGAGCTCCAACTCACTTCGATGCCAATGTGAGGAGACATTTGGTCGATGGATTGGCAGAGGGACATCAGTCCCGTGGTCTCCAAGATCACCTAATGTCAACCCTCTCGATTACTTTTTGTGGGGCGACATGAAATAGTGTGTTTATCAGATTCCAATAGACTCATATATGGGATCTTACAGTCTGAATCCATGCTCCTATAGAAATAATTCAAACGAGGCCAGGCGTATTTGAACCTGTGCGCCAAATCGCTGTCCCGCCGATGTACGCCTTACAATGAAATGGAAGGCTGATATTTTGAAACTTAATGTGACTGTGGCAGTATTGTCAAGTATTGAGTCTTGAAATCCAACTAACGGAACTCTTGAGAAGTTAGTTACTCATAGTGTGAAAACGCATCAATTTCGGACAATGATACCTTATTAAAAAATTATCATAAGTAATGCCACGAGTGATTTCCAAATTATCGATAAATTCACGACTCACGAAGTGAGGAGTGAATTTATCTAGACTATTTAACTCGTGCCCCAAATGGGAGTCAATGACCAATCACGTTTCAATGATTTCTGTTTTACAACCAATCAGAGTCGTGTTTCACCAAATATTTATCAGTGTTATAATTACCATATTAAAGAAAGCTCCTCCTTACAATATTGCGTTCCTTTGGCAATAAATAGTATGATCTGGTTGCAGTGATAAACAAAAGAAGCAGTAGAAGCGTACCTATCGTTTCTCATTTGTTTTCAAACATCGCCGTTTACATTAAATATATAAATATTTTAAAATAACTATAGTTAAATAATGATTTGTGAGTAAACAGCTTAATTTTATTCGTTAAATAGTCCTAACAAATGCCACTCTTGATTTCCAAATTCTCTAGATAAATTCACTCCTCACTTCGTGAGTCGTGAATTTATCGATAATTTGGAAATCACTCGTGGCATTACTTATGAGAATTTGGAAATCAAGAGTGGCATTTTGTTAGGACTATTTAACGAATAAAATTAAGCTGTTTACTCATAAATCATTATTTAACTATAGTTATTTTAAAATATTTATATATTTAATGTAAACGGCGATGTTGAAAACAAATGAGAAACGATAGGTACGCTTCTACTGCTTCTTTTGTTTATCACTGCAACCAGATCATACTATTATTGCCAAAGGAACGCAATATTGTAAGGAGGAGCTTTCTTTAATATGGTAATTATAACACTGATAAATATTTCGTGAAACACGACTCTGATTGGTTGTAAAACAGAAATCATTGAAATGTGATTGGTCATTGACTCCCATTTGGGGCATGAGTTAAATAGTCAACATATATCAATGTACTACCTCATCTCCGTTGTCTGTGTTTCCTTTTGCAACATCCCTGTATATATTATTTTTATTGCCTTTATTTCAAGTGTTAGAGTGCGAACTAAATTTTATTACGCGCTGAAAGGTAAAACATTAATCGACCAATGAAAAATGCAGTCATGTAACTGGTTCGTTTACATTACAACTGGAACTTAGCCAGGAAGAGGTATAGGTGACCACCTCGTCAACAAAATTTGAAAGTTCGTTTCTATATATATATTGATAGCTCTCTTGTAAGAAGACACCCAAAGGAAACCCTGATCAGATCTGCCAGCTCAGGTATTTAAACTGGAGAATTCCTTTAATATGAGTTTTTACTGTATGAAGAAATATATATATCTCTTCTTCCTTCCAAGTATTAGGCCAATGCCTGTTACGATCCTATAGAAAAATTTTCCCTCCAGCGTTTCTTAAGACGGTCCAGAGATCTTCGTCCCCTTGGTATTTAATTATAAACAGCTTTGGGGATCCGATTTGAACTCATTCTTTCAAGATGGTGTTTCCAATTTAGTTGGTACTGTTTAATATATTCCAAAATTGGCGTAGTCTTCAATTCTTTTTAAGTCTTTATGTATATATATATATATATATATATATATATATATATGGTATGATAAGAAAAATAAATGCCTGGACGGGATTCGAACCCGGATCTCTGAGTCTGTACCTCAGTGTGATATCCATTACACCACCAGGCGAATCCAATTCAAATATTTATCCTTCTTATATATGTATTATATTCTCCATTATTACTAGATGTCGCGAGAACTCGGTCTTCACTGCCATCTAGTAGCTGACTATAACAAGTAAGCAAATTAAAGAGAACATTATATATATATATATATATATATATTTACTTATTTATTTATTTATTTGTTTATTTATTTATTTAATTATTTATTTATCTTTATTTCTTTAATTTCGAGTGTTAGCGAACTAAACTTTCTTTTTACACGCTTAAAGGTAAACCATTATTCGACCAATGAAAAATGCAGTCTTGCAGCTGGTTCGGTTACATTACAACTAGAACTTAGCTCGAAAGAGATATAGATTACCACCTCATCAACAAAATTTGAAGGTACGTTTCTAGCCTATATGTGAATATTGATGTAGTTCTAAACACCCAAAGGAAAACCCTGATCAGGTCTTTCAGCTCAGGTATTTAAACTGCAGAATTCCTTAAATATGAGTTTTGGACGTTTACTGTATGAAGAAAGAGAGTATTTTGAGTACATAAGTAGGCCAATGTTTGTGTGAGTAGAGCACATGTAGGAGGTCACGACAGTGACTGGGATGTCCTGCACGTACTAGGAGGTCACGACAGTGACTGGGATGTCCTGCACGTACAGTGAAATATTCATGTGGGATATGTCGTGAAAAAAGGAGATATTGACATGTCAACCTTGACATGTCACATTTGAAGACATAAATATGGGACAGTGCTACCAGGTTGTAAATAATGAGTAAGTCCCCACTCCCCTCACCCCTTCACTGCGTGACAACACGAATCTATCCCACCAACGTGAATCCATACCAAAACACCTCATTAAAATGATCAAATGATAAACTCACAATTTTATTAAATGCATACAAAACTATGCACGATACTATGTACAGAGGCACCAATTTGTTTTTTACTTCAATTTAAATATTTTACCATCAACTCTTGAACTATAGTTTGACAGCGAACCAAATGCAGCACAACTGCTCATGCGCTAGAATTCCATAACATAAAACCCCTATCTGTCAGCTTTTGCTGGTATTCCCCGTGATCACGTGACATACGTGTAACTTGGCAAGCGTCAATTGCATTAGCATCGTTGTTATTGGTTAATCATCATCATCATCATCATCACTCCAGGGATTAGGCAATTGTCCGTTCCGACTTCATAATGCATCAGCCCAACGTCTTCTAGGTCTTCCAACATCACGTCTTCCTCTTGCTTGATAATTTCTTGCTAACAATGGATATCTCTCCTTACTCATTCCATCCATATGATCAATCCCTTTCTGTCTGTAATTCGTGACCTTATCCAATAAAGGCTGTACTTTCAATTCTTCTCTTATATCCTCATATTGGTTAATAATAGTAATAATAATAATAATAATAATAATAATAATAATAATAAATAGCTCAATGGTACTATCGAACCAGTAGATTCGTGGTCACGCGGACATAAACTCTCCATATATCTTTATCCTGAGCCAATGTTTTCCAATCACCCCCTGTATAATCCACTTCCCTCAAATCATAGTTAATGTTATTCTTCACCAACTTCAGTTAAGTCTCGTAGACTGCGATGGGCAGGACATGTGGCACGAATTAGGAAGCTTCTTCTAGGAAAACCAGAGGAAAAACGCCCAGTTGGTGGACCAAGAATGAGGTGGCAGAATAACATTAACTGTGATTTGAGGGAAGTAGATTATACGGGGGATGATTGGAAAACATTAGCTCAGGATATGTCCGCTTATGTCCGTGCGGCCATGAACCTACGGGTTCGATCGTGTCAGTGAGTTAGTTAGTTAGAGTTAGCTAGTGTGCACTGAAAACTTTCAAGAAGATTGTTCGCATGTTTCCAGTACCACGCCACAGCTTCTTACTGTGCGACTGAAGACATTGTGGAAAAACAAAAGAAAAAGCATGAGTGATTATACCTATCTTCTGATCGAAAAAATATAGTGAAAGAAACTTAAAAAAATAAATGTGATTAATGTAACTCAAGATTTACTTCTGAATGTTTCATTTCATTTCAGAAAACTATTCAATGCCAATGTTAAGAGTTCAGATAATTCGAATTACAGCTTATCGGTCCTAGAATTAATCCTAAATTAGATTCCGGCTCAAAAGGATAGTAATATATAAATTGGATCCCCGCCTATTAGCATTGCCCGGGGAAAACAGCGACGATGTTAGCTGGATTGAGCCCCCAAAAAGGTATGATGTTCATAAAATTATTTAAATAAATATGGAATTTCATCAAGTAAACACCAACTCAATTGATTATTATAAAATTATACCTAAAGTATTTATACTCTTACGGTAAAAATTTAAAACTCACCAATTTTACAAATTCGAATATACAAAATTGTCCCGTTGCCAACAGCTATTTTTTAGCACTAAATTGACCCTTTTCCTTTATTATTTTAGCCACCTTTGCTGATTTTCTATATAAAATATAAAGTTCGGATTGAAAATCTCTCAACACATCAATAAAATTAAATATTTGCAGTTGTTTAATTTGGTGTTCACTTCATTAATATTTTCGTTCTTCAAATATTACTTACTTACTTACTTACTCACTGGCACTATCGAACCAGCAGGTTCATGGCTGCGCGGGCATAAGCTCTCCATACATCCCTATCCTGGAAGATTTACCAAATTAGAAATTGATAAATCTGTAACGCATTTCAAATATTGACTCAATTTTCCGACCATATAACTACACTATCCCGTATGTTCATGATCGCGAGGACATAATTTCTCCATACATCCCTATCCTGTATTAATGTTTTATATAATCTCCTGTGTAATCTACTTTCGTCAAATCATGGTTAATAGTATACTCCCACCTCATTCTTAGTCTCTTTCCCTCTGGTTTTCATACAGGGATTTTCCAAGCCACTTTTTCATTCCCCCTCCCACCTCATTTTTCCTACCTACTGGACTCTTTCCCTCTGGTTTTCCTACATGAGTTTCCAACCCCCTTCTTCATTCCCCATTCCATTTCATACTGGGTTCTTTCCCTCTGGTTTTCCTACAGGGAGTTTCCAAGCCCCTTATTCATTCCCCATTCGTGCCACATGTACTGCCCAACGCAGCCTTCGAGACTTAATTCAAGCCAGAAATAAGATACAACTGAACAAAATGTTTCGGCCCTTTCGCTCTCAGCTTTCAATTGCGCGGATGTTGACCTTGGAAGTTAAAGAAAGCCAATGTTTCGGCCCTTTCGGTCTCAGCTTTCAATTGCGAGGATGTTGACCTTGGCAGTTAAAGAAAGCCAATGTTTCGGCCCTTTCGCTCTCAGCTTTCAATTGCGCGGATGTTGACCTTGGAAGTTAAAGAAAGCCAATGTTTCGGCCCTTTCGCTCTCAGCTTTCAATTGCGAGGATGTTGACCTTGGCAGTTAAAGAAAGCCAATGTTTCGGCCCTTTCACTCTCAGCTTTCAGTTGCGAGGATGTTGACCTTGGCAGTTAAAGAAAGCCAATGTTTCGGCCCTTTCACTCTCAGCTATCAATTGCGAGGATGTTGACCTTGGCAGTTAAAGAAAGCCAATGTTTCGGCCCTTTCACTCTCAGCTTTCAATTGCGAGGATGTTGACCTTGGCAGTTAAAGAAAGCCAATGTTTCGGCCCTTTTGCTCTCAGCTTTCAATTGCGAGGATGTTGACCTTGGCAGTTAAAGAAAACCAATGTTTCGGCCCTTTTGCTCTCAGCTTTCAATTGCGAGGATGTTGACCTTGGCAGTTAAAGAAAGCCAATGTTTCGGCCTTTTCGGTCTCAGCTTTCAATTGCGAGGATGTTGACCTTGGCAGTTAAAGAAAGCCAATGTTTCGGCCCTTTCACTCTCAGCTTTCAATTGCGAGGATGTTGACCTTGGCAGTTAAAGAAAGCCAATGCTTCGGCCCTTTCGCTGTCAGCTTTCAATTGCGAGGATGTTGACCTTGGCAGTTAAAGAAAGCCGTTAAATAAAATACTGCCTACCTAACTATTCTGTATAAAGTAGAATAATTTCTCGTAACCAATTTCTTTTCAAGTTTAGATTTTAAATAATGCATGATGCGATGTACTTTGCGCATAGCCGGTCAGTCTCATTTCCTTTTCTAAATAAGTTAACAACTGCTTAAAAGATTCAGCTTGTTTATTATGAGAAAACGTGCTAAACTTCTCACATTATCGCGTTTGTAGTTTCAATTGTGGGAAAAATTATAACTGTTTTTAAAATATTTCTGCACTCATTACTCCATTTTAAATTAACCAAAACTGAAAATAATATCCTTGTGTCTATGGATTGCACTTCATTCTGTGGCAGCAGTTCACATATTTGATCGAAGTCAATATAAGGAATTTTTTGGATGACTATTTAACTCATGCCCCAAATGGGAGTCAATGACCAATCACATTTCAATGCATTTTGATTTACAACCAGTCACAGTCTTTTTCACCTCGATTTTATCAGTTTAATTTTATCGCTTTAAAATCAAGCTCCTCCTTTTTAACATTCTGAATAGGTCAGAGCATTAATTTGCAGTGACTGACTCTCTAAGAAATTCGTTGAATATAATAATTTATATATTAAGATGTAAGAATTATAGAATGCATGTCGCTATCAGTTTGTACATACAGTGCACGAATGTAACCAGATAATACTTGCGGGATATAATATAAAAACATTTGTAGGAATTGATTTTACCACAAAAAACACTATTTGCACTTTCTTAAACGTATTATTTCCCAGGAATTTATGTTTCAGAAAAATATAATTGACATATTTACATCATAGGACATCAGAAATTAATTTATAACCTATAATGTTGGTTATAAAACAGTGTGATGTGTTTAATTTTTTCTCCACTAGGGTGCATTTTTACAATATTGCGATCCTTTGGCAATAAAATATGATCTGGTTGCAGTGATGAACAAATGAAGTATAACAAACGTTTGTCATTTGTTTTTCAAACTTCGCCGTTTACATTAAATATATAAATATTTTAAAATAACTATATTTAAATAGTCCACCGCTGTGGTCTCGAGGTAGCGTGCTGCCTTGTCACGCAGCGGGCCCGGGTTCGATACCCGGTCGGGGCAGTTTTTCTGGGTGAGGTTTTTATCGGGGTTTTTCCTCGCCTGTAAGACAAATGCCAGGAAAACTTTAAGGCCCAAACGGTCCCCGAAATCATATGGCCGTCAACATCATCCTTATCATTATCATCAGCACCACCATCCTTCACTGGTGTGGAAAGCAACGGAAAGCTACCACACCTATAATTCCCCAGTAAAGCTGCAAGCATAGCATGAAGGTGCTATGATTGCAGTGAAATACCTCCTTCGAGCAGAATTACTATTGATGGATATTTAAATAATTATTTGTGAATATACAGCTTAATTTTATTCGTTAAATAGTCCTAACAAATACCACTCTTGATTTCCAAATTCTCTTGATAAAATTCACTCCTCACTCGATAATTTGGAAATCACTGGTGGCATTAGTTATGAAAAAATTCGAGGACACCCCAATACTTGTTTCAATTGTGCCAAATATTCTGATTTATAGTATGTAATAAACTAACCCACTAGCACTATCTAACCTGTATGTCCATGGCCGCACGGACATAAGCTCTCCATACATCCCTGTCCTGAGCTAATGTTATCCAATCATCCACTGTATAATATACTTCCTTCAAATCACGGTCAATGTTATTCTCCACCCATTCTTGGTCTACCAACTGCGCGATTTCCTTCTGATTTTCCTACAAGAAGCTTCTATGCCCCTCTTCATTCGCCATTGTACTACATGTCCCGCCCATCTCATTGAGACTTAACTGTATTTATCATTTCTGAATTCCTATAAAGTCCATGCATCTCACTGTTATGCAGTATTCTGCATTCTCCTGTCTGTTCATCTCTCTTTGGTCCAAAAGATTTCTTAAGAACCATATTCTCAAACACTCGTAATATTTCGTCCTCCCTCAAAGTAAGAGTCCATATTTCTCATCCATATAATATAAGTGGGAGAATAATAGTTTCATACATTTTCAGTTTAATTTTTAGAGAGGTTGAGACGATCAAGCCTGCTATACATAATAACATTAATTTCCAGAATTTAACATATATTTAATTTCTTTATGCATCTTATTCATATTTGTAGTTATTGTTCCTAGGTATTTGAATTCAGCTACTTCTTCAAAATTCCCCTGGTTTGTCATTAACTGTTAATTTCCATTATATAATGTATTTTCTATGTGTGAACATATATTTAATTTTATTTACTTGCAGTCCCAATTTCTTAGTGTCACTCGAAAGAGTGTGTGTGTTGGCCCTTAGCATTTATTATATATATCATTATCATCATCATCAACATCATAATCACCGACATTATCATTATCGTCATTATTATTATCGTCATCCCCCCGAGGAATATCGCCTTGACGTGGCGGAGGGGCTTAGTACCTGATGATCCAGACGGCTTACTGAGTGAGTTTTTTTGACTACCAGTGGGCAAGAGGTGAAGAGAAGCTAAGAATATTCCACAACGGGCGGATGGGGCTCGATAGTTTTGGTAGACAGCCCATCTTGGAGAAGAGGGCTCCAAAATTAAACTCCTGGTCCTCCAAGTTGGGGGTTGATGCAACGGGCTAACTCCCCGTTCATCGAAAAAAAAAAAAAAAAAAGAAATGTTAAAAAACCCAATGAAGCACAGTCGGACAGGGTGTAGTTAACTGTGAACATGGGTACCGGAAAAATGTATATTCATTGTAAAAGCCAGAATAATAATAATAAATTATCGTCATTATTATTATCATCATCATTAGTATCATTATCATTATTATTATCATTAGTATCATTATCATTATTATTATCACTATTATTATCATCATCATCATCATCGTTATTATTGTTATCATTATCATCATCGTCATCGGTATCGTCATCGTTATAATCATCGTCATCGTTGTTATTATTATTATCGTTACTATCGTTATTATTGTTATTATCATCGTTATTATTATTATTATTATTATTATTATTATTATTATTACCATCGTTATTATTAATATTATTATCATCGTCATTATTATTATCATCGTCATCATCATTATTATCATCATCATCGTCATCGTCATCGTTGTTATTATTATTATTATCGTTATTATTATCGTTATTATTACTATTATCGTTATTATTATTATTATTATTATTATTATCAACGTTATTATTATTATTATCGTTAGTATTATTATTATTATTATTATCGTTAGTATTATTATCGTTATTATTATTATCGTTACTATTATTATTGTTATTATTATAACTATTGTTGTTTTATACAGCTGGCACGAAGGAGGATTAACAGCTACAGATAGAAATGAAAGAATGAGTAAAGAAATAAGATGCGCAGACGAGAAGCTTGTGTGCAAACGGATTGAAGAAAGAAGGCGAGGGATGGACAAGTGCTCTTATGATGGATGAATGTATTGTTACGTACAGCAAGATGAGGAGTTTGCAAAAACAGCCGAGAGATAGCGCGACATGCTGAAAACTTATAATTACACAATGCTCTACACCATGATCCAAAATATATTTCACACTACTCAAATTATATATTAATATAATCTGGACTACACGATTCAACATTTTTCTATCGACATAGGTTTACTTCCTAAAGAACAACATTCTGTATCAGCAACAAAACAAATAATCGTGGTTGGATCTAGACCTGTTGACGCCATATTCTGTTGATATTGATGAATGAGATTATTCTTCTTTGGGGTACAGTAAAGTGATCCCATTACAGGCCTGAGGAGGCCCTTGGGGCAGTAGGAGGTTAAGTCTCCCACTTTTTCTAGACAATCGGCACTTGGTATCAGCCGGGTTGTCAGCCCTGCGTTACGGCCGCCTTTACCCCCAGAACAAGCGTCTGGTACTCATTTCCGTTAGAGGCTGAGTCGATCCCAGGGTCATAGTGCCGCCAGAAGGTTTGGGTCAGTTTAAAAATCCTGACCCCATTGGGACTCGATCCCTCGACATTCCGGCTTGTAGCGCAGTATCATATTCAATTCTCGAGGATGTCATAACTTATTCTGTGCTCCGCCTGATTCAGTTTGCTGTTCAGCACACGAACCTCGTCCCTCTACCTGTATTTCTACTTTCGTCACTTTTTCTCTGGGTCAATGCATTGCTCCGATAGCTGAAAACTGGTCTTTCCAAACTGATTTACAGGTGCGAGTATGTTTTTGGAACAAAAAGGCTTCATTACATTATTTCATTCCTACATATTTCTTCTTCTTATTCTTCCTCCTCCTATCATGTGATAGACATAGGGGTCTGTTACGGTCTCAATCCAACGTTTGAAGGGTCTGCCCCAAGATATCTTGCCTGGTGGCTGGTAATTTAAAATTTGACATGGTATTCTTGTTCGGTTCATTCTTCTTACGTGATATTTCCAGTTTTTGTCTATATTTTTGTACATATTCCATGATTGATTCTGTTTGTAATTCTTTGAGAATCTCAGAATTCCTTTTATGGTCTGTTCTTGAGTAACCAGCAGTACGTCTCATAAATTTCAGATTTATTAAATTAACTAAATATCTATAAATATCATAAACATTATAGGAAAGAAAATATTACAGTGGTATGGCCATGTCAAAAGAATGCCAGAGCAAAGATTGCCTAAAATTGTTATGGAATGGTTCCCAATAGAAATGAAGAAGAGAGGAAGACCGAAGAAAACTTGCATAGAAGGGGTACAAGCAGCTACGAATATCAGAGGATTGGAGGAAAATCAATGGATGGACAGAGAGGAATGGCGTTTGATTTCCGGAAGGCGGCGGCAGCTGCCATGATACCGGATGATGATGATGATGATGATGATGATGATGATCTATAAACAATATGTACTGGCGCAGCCGAGTGTTGAGTCATAACCTCTACCTTGTTAGAAGTTAACAGACCAAATTCATTTAGTTACCTTATTTGTCCATAGATGTCATAAGTGGTATGCGGTCAACACACCGACTCAATGAGACATCTAGCAGGCAACTAAGGTATTATTAGGATGTTTGAGATCAGTAAAGTTTGCTTAGAGGCATTTGTATTCAGGCTTAAGGATATTTCACGAGCCTGAAAATCTTCAGACTCGGGACCCACGGCTTAAAGTCCCTCCCGGAGGACTTACTCCTTGTATTTTCCATCCTAAAAAATCCATCGACCGCGGCCAGGTTTGAACTAGCGACCTTTGGAATCAGATGCAAAGAGCATAACCACTGCAGTCAGATTCAACCTAGGAAGTTACTGTGTGTTTGGAATAGGTAACTGGGTTCCATTTTAACGGTATTTTCTTGAGAGAAATCCTCAAATAAAACTGAAGTATGCAACACAGCAGGTACATAGTTGTAAGTTGTAGCCGTCCAAGCCCCCTCTTAAAGAAAAAACAGTTACCATTTGTCACTGAGCTCGTGCGGACCTGTACTATCCTGTGTGAAAGTGTCGACTCTCATATTTACTATAAAACTACTCTGCTTGCCGTAAAAGAAAAACTATGTTTTTTTAATATATAGTACATAGATTTGGAAAACGTTCTGTTAAACCTTGCCCCTCCATCTCTCACTAAACAAACAAATGCCGTTATTATGAGTTTGGCAACATCTACCCCCTGTACGTAGGGGGACACTGGCTTAGCCCATAAAGTCGTAGTAACTTCCTGGGTTGAATTGCAGTAGAGTGTAGTCCACCGCGGCCGATAAATTACATAAAGGTGATATAATAATAAATGAAACAATAACATCAGATATGAATATTTTATCGGTTAATGACAATGTAGGTGAAAATGAAACGAAACAGAAAGGTCATATTGATAGAGAATAGATTAACAAAGGGTATAATGTGTTATCAACCGTTCGGGAAGAGGGGCATGGAAATTTATTGTAGGAAAATCATATCGGAAGCTCCCAGTATACAGGCATAGATTGAGGAACTTATTGCAGAAAAACTAGATGGAAATATAAGAGTTGCTCTTTTTTAATATAATTAATTGGACGTCGTTATGCATCAACCGGATATGCGCCATAATGTAAGTTTCAAGAAAAGTAAGTTTATAATTTAAGTCAATATTCACTAACAAACTAACAGTACTGGACATTGCAAGTTCTTTTTCTTGATTGACAGTTATGCATCAACAATTTAAGAGAGGGAATATGTGGAGTTTAGCTGCAGGATGAAAAATTTAGATTAGCATTATGAAGATCTGGTTTCATAGTCGTTTGTTGCAAAACATAGAATATCTGATAGGACTGATGGCGTTTACATTTTTCTTCAATAATAAGGCTATATTTAGAGATTTGGAGCTGAAAGTGTGCGTACACTTACTTCATGAGTCAGTGCAACAGATGACATCAAAATGCATTCTCTTTCTTTAAACCGCTTAGCCGGTTGATGCATAACATCGATTAATTTATGATTAGTTGATCCAATTATTTTGATTAAAAGACTTAATTACCTTAGGCATAACAGCGTAATTTTAACTGAGAGTTCATAACGACGCAATTCAATTTAAGATAAAAATAATCCAATAATCCATAAAAATAAATTCTATATCTTCAAAATTTTAATAAGTGTTTCCATTATTATCCTAAACTATATGGAAAGCTCCGAGTAGAAAGGCAGAGAATGAGGATGTAGGTACCAGTAGATAGGCAAAGAATGAGGTAACAAAATAACATTATTTTGGAAAACGAATTACACAGGGAATGATTGGAAAATATTAGAAAATAGATCCTATGTTCACGCGGATTCGATAGTACCAGTGAATTGGTTGATTATTTAGAATTATTAAAGAAACCACAAAATTTATATATAGTGTATATAGTGCTAAAGGACAAAACACTAGAACAAGTAAAATATTTAAATTATCTAGGTATATCTTCAGGTTGTAATAGAAAAAAATACATAAATAATAAATTACAAATATTTCAATATTTATGTGGCACCCTTAAAAGATTACTGGGAAAGAAAGTAAAAAAAGAAACACATTTAAAATTGTATAAACTACTAGCGTACCCGGCAGACGTTGTCCTGCCCGAACGTTCAATTCTCATGATATGGGCGGACGATAAAAATATGTTACTTGTTTACCATAAAATTCAGAAATTAGGACATAGTTAGATATTATTAAATAAGTTCGCAAGAAAACATCTTACAGCCTTCTGTTGTGGCTCAAGAAGTGTGAATGATGACGTCACATAGTCATGAACCTTAGAATTGTACCCTCCTTTGCAGATAAGTTAAGAACCGTCATATCACAATTATATTAGAGTGAAAAAAAAAGAAGATAAATTGATGAAAATGAGTCAGAACAGTTATCCCCCCCCCCCAGCTAGATTTCATTTCTGACCCATACTGGCCGACATTCCATAAGATTTTTTTTCCCCCGTAGAGACTCGAACCAGCGTAAGTCCCGTAGTTCTGCGCCAAGACTTCTTGCCTTAACCACTCGGCTACGGCGCGAGCTCTTGTTATTAATGAAAGATAAAAATGGTTTTTGTGAGTTATCCGTAAGAGATAAACATGCTGTCGCGGACTTTTTTGTAGAGCTTTTTGAAATATTCAATTCTGTGTACATTAATTTTGTGTATTTCTTATGGTTTAGGCAGCGTAAGCCATTTAAGCGTCCAAAGAGCTACTTTTCTCACGTTTTCCACTACAAAGGGCGATTTTTAAGGGTGTAGGAGTTGAGCATCACAACTCTCTTATAGCATGTTCATCCCGGGAATCTCCTGAACATTTTGCAAAAAACCCCATCACAATCGGATCAACGGTATGGCCGCGCATAAAGTACGAACAAACAAGTATACAAACAAACAAACATTAATTTTTATATATAAGATTGGTTGTACCTGCAAAATTGCATGGCTCAGAAATATGGACTCTGTATAAACAGTCAATTAAAAGAATAGAACCCGCAGAAATGATATATTTACGATTTCTGGCAGGATACACTTCAATGGATAAAAAACGAAGTGACGATATTCGTAAAGAACTACAAAAATTCTGGTCAACATGATTTTTGTCTCATGAGTACCAATAGTTGTACTTAATGCAGTTTTTTATCGTGTTTTCAAATATGTATTAGGAATTCCTCCATCACCCACAGTTTTTTTATTTCATTTTCAATTAATGAATTTAAATGATTATTTTTTAATAAACATGTTTTCCTCCATTGGCGCAGTGAGCGATGAGCACGGGGATCACTTTCATCAGGAGATTTCAGCTATGGAAAAGAGATATCAAGGCAAATGGAATCCTAATATGCTGGCCGATTATTGTTGGACCATCATGAGGGATGCTCCACAGGCGAAATATAGCACAAAATCGTCATTTCTTACTTTCTAGGTGAGTCCGAATGTTCGATTATTGTGTAGTTACGAATGTAGAAAATATTAAAGTGTTTGAAACTATAAATTCCTGTCTCTCGAAAACCTTGCGTGATGAAGAAAAACCGATATCATATTTGAATTCAGAAGAAAAAATACTATCGGAATCACATATTTTTCTTTCCGAGATAAAAAAAAAGTTTATTTTTTGTTGCTCAGTGTAAACAGTCCGACAGATAAAATAGGAGAAAATGGTATGAATATGCCTGTAGAATGGATGCCAACAGATTGCCTAGGAAAAGTCTGAACTTACAACCGAGAAGAGAAAAAAAGAGATCGAGGAGGTCCACGAAAGAGATGGACACAGCAGCTATGATATTTGGAACTGGAACGAACCAATGTTTAATCCTTGCAAGAAAAAGACAACATTTACATGGTCAGTCTACTCTCTACTGGGTACAGCCAAAGATTCAAGGCCCGTTTTGGCTACAGATAATCCATCCATAGTAATTCTGCCCGAGGCAGGTCTTTCACTGCAATCATAGCATTTTCATGCTATACTCTGCAGCTTTACTAGGGAATTATAGGTGTTTTCCACACCGGTGAAGGATGTTGATAATAATAGGGATGATGATGATGATGGCCGGATGATTTTCGGGGACCGTTGGGCCCTAAGCTTCCTGACATTTGTCTTACAGGTGAGGAAAAACCTCACCCAGGAGCCTGTCCCGACCGGGATCGAACCCGAGTCCGCTGCGTGACAAGGCAGCACGCTACCTCGAGACCACAGCGGTGGACTTACAGATAATATGTTTACAAATCATATTTTTTAATTTCTGTGAAAAAATAAAATATTATCAAAATGCTTATCTTCAGCACATATTACGAACGAATAAACAGCGCATACCGAGAAAAATGTATAATTATAAACCAAAAGGGAGAAGATTGTTGGAAAGACCATTGAAGAGATGGAAGGACCAATTCGACCTATAATGAGATCGGAACAGGCCATTGGACTTAATCCTTGTTGTTGATGATTATGAAATAATATTATAGTTTAAAAATTATATATATATATATATATATACACACACGCGCAATCAATATCGCAGCATTACGATCATGCGCAGAAGGAACAAGTAACCTAACTTCACTTTCCTAACAATTCATTTCGTCTTCTTTTTCTTAATGAGAAAGTGTTAGTTGTCATCTCCTCTGCGCAGATGGGACAACAGAAAATAACAATAAAAATCTGACAAGTTAGAAACACAGAGAAAAAAAAAACACTCGAGATTGTTTCTGTTTTAACGACTGCCCACATTTTAAAAACTGTTCCACACGTTACAAAGATAGTTGTCATCTGTATCATCCACAACTTCAGACACTGCCCGATATATAAAACAATCTTATGTTTTATGACAACCTAAGCAATGGAAAACAACTAGTAGTAATCAAATAGTCTTAACATTACAATCTGGAAAGACGGGGAACTGCATAAATATTGCTATATTATTTTATGACATTTCGCTCATACTCCAAATTTAATCTTTCATTCCCTAAAACGTAAAAAAAAGGCCTTCCATCTTCATTGAAATAAATAATAGTTTTAAAAAACTAAAACAACACGCTTTATTAGAAAACCGAACTAAAAAAAATGAAAAAATAATTTTAATTTTCAACACGCTTGAGATAAAATTAAAGTGGTCAATAAAAAAAATATCTCCAACACATCTAGAATAAAACTAGTTATCTACAAAAAAAAAACTTTACCATCAAAAGCGTGACGTCCTCTATATTAATTAATATATTTGATAATAAAAAGATATTGGTAAAAATAAAGTCTCTAAGAAGAAAATGTAAAAACCATAAAAAGTACCACACGCTTTTGATGGTAATTTTTTTTGTAGACAACTCTAGCTTTATTGTATATGTGTTGGAGATGTTTTTTTTTTTTTTGATCACATTGATTTTATCCCAAGCGTGTTGGAAATTAAAATTATTTTTCATTTTTTAGTTCGGTTTTCTAATAAAGCGTGTCATTTTAGTTTTTTAAACTATTATTTATTTTTTATTTTTTTAGTTTGGTTTTCTAATAAAGCGTGTTGTTTTAGTTTTTTAAACCATTATTTTTTTTTATTTTTAGTTTAATTGATTGTCATAAACCGGAATCCCATGAAAATGTAATTGCTTACGATATTTTTAGTGTCAAGGCAGGAATATAACTATATATTTTTAAATTATTATTATCTAACATTATTATAATATTTTTGAATATTTTAATATAGATGAATAGTTACAGTTAATCGTATGCTTCTCATATTTTTTTGAATAAATTACAATGTAGTAAGTTTACAAAACAATCATTAATATTTTACAGAATAAACTAAAAATGTAAATACCTGTAAATTCGATACTATGTAGCATGAGCTAAAAGTAATACTCTTCTAAAAAAAATCCTCTGGGCCGGATTCGAACCAGCGACCTGTATGGACTAAAAAGTAGATAAGTCCGCAACCCATTATACCGATATTTATTTTTTTAATGTTCTGATGATCCTGGTCAGGATCTTAGAAAAAAATTATGAAATTATTGTATTGTCATTAGTCCTTTACAAGTATACAAAGTTTCAAGTCGATCCAATGTTTTTAAGTGGGTGAAAATCGTGTTCAAAGATTCCGTTACATAGATAGACAGATACAAGTCAAGCTAATATAAAGCGTGTAAAAATTGCTTGTCTCTACTTTGATTATGACGCATTTCGATTATTATGACTTGGGCTCAAAAGTTGAGTATTTTTCTTTTTTCGTTTTATGTCTGAAGACGAGGCCCAACTTACTATATGTACATTTTGGGTCTTGTAGGCTAGAAAATGTTGGGTTTTATTTGTCCTTTTTGTATTTTTTTAGAAGTTTTATTTTTCTTTTGCTTATTGGCCTTTTTTAGCCTTTTTTTAGGTCTTAACGGCTTTTTATTATTTTTTACAACTTTACCTTCTTTTGACTACATTTATACCAATTGTATAATTCAATACTCCGCAGATCGATCCCCGGTCGGGACAGTTTCCTGGGTGAGGTTTCCATCGGGGTATTTCCTCACCTGTTACGTTAAAGAAATTAGAATGGGCTGGCCATGTACAAAGGCTCTCAACAGACCGAGCACCAAAAAAGGTGCTTACATCAAGTTTCATGAGGAATAGACGAGTTGGAAGACCGAAAAAACGATGGGAGGATGGTATTAAGGAAGATGCTGCAAACCTACTTAAGTGTCGCAACTGGAGGCTTGCTGCGCAAAATAGAAATGATTGGAGGTAGAAGTTAAGGGAGGCCAAAACTCGAATTTGAGCCAATCAGCCATTGGATGGATGGATGGATTTCCTCACCTGTAAGACAAATGTCAGAAAACTTTAAGGCCCAAACGGTCCCCAAACACCATATGGCCATCGCAATCATCATCATTCTAATTCATCTTAGAATCTTAGGATTAAGGACTCTCCTGGCGCACCACGCATTATATCATCGTGGCAACGTAACCCCGCCTTCCAGGCGCCCCAATCTCAGAAGTGGGTTACAATTACACCAATGCCAGGAGAGAACACTAGAAATGTCCAAAAAGACAAACCTAGGGCATTAAAAAACAAAGAATCCGCAGAGCATAGTCTCAATTCCAAAGACTTTTCACAATGAAAACACTTTTGTTTCCCCGAGAAACTATTCAACTCTCAGAAAATATGCCGTTATTTTTAACCATCCTACTGACCGCCTGATATCCATTGCGGCTTCCCCGAATTCATTCTAGGTGGGAAAAATCGTCCAATCTAAATTCTCCAGTAACTTTATTTTTAATGAACACAGAATTCCTTTTTCAAACTATGTCGAATTAAAAACAATAAAGTACGAAAGAACAAGTTTTTTCTCTAATTCCACCAGGTTGTCTTTTATGACATTTCTGGCTTTTTGCCCTGGCATTGGCGGAATTGTAATCCATTTCTTAGGTTGGGACACCTAGAAGGCGGAGTTATGTTACCCCGATGATATGATTAAATGATAATGAAGCGCCAGGAGACCATGGGTAATCACAGGAATAATTCCCTTTAAGAAAAAAATTATATGGCCTGACCGGGAATCGAACCCAGGACCTCATGAAGAGTAGCAGTAACGCTGACCACTAGCCCATGAGGTTGGTCAGAAGAAGATTTTTCTATCAACAATGTTTTCGCAATATATTTCACCAGAATTTTGTACTTTTTAAACATTTTAAGAATATATTCATTAAAAATGCAGATGAAACAAAAATTATTTAATTTCAATTGCTTTTTACGTTTTTTTGTTTTTTTGTTTTTAGGTATTTCTTAAGATATATTTAGGTTTTTTAAAATAGGCATTTTATAGGTCCTCAACTTAAGAGTCCTAATTATGACTTTCTCTTAACCGATATGAGTATCACATTCGGACAAAGACTGCAAAGAGTTCATAATGCTTGTGATCGTTATATGTAATCCAACCTCAATAAATCAGATCACGTAACTCCAATATTTAAAATGTTGTCTTGGCTCCGATTAGAAGATAGGCAAAAGATACGTTGCCTCTGCTTCTTATACAACACTTTGTCCACCTCATCATCCCTTTATATTTCTACTCGCTTCCATTAACTATCTTCCCGCCATAACTTAAACACACCATCGAGAGAAAATTTAACTCTAGTTGTACTTCTACATCGAACATTTCACTATTCCTCATCCTTCGTCGTTTTAGTCACCCGACTCTGGAATTCTCTCCTTTCGTAAAGCAAGGTCTGCCCGACTCAAAAGAGTTAAAAAAAAAAGCTCACTAAATATTTCCTTAGACAATACAATATATAACTATGTATCATGATTTATTTATTTTTTTGTATTTTACACTTTATTTACAAAGCCAATTACGTAATAAAATTACAGTGGTCTCGAGGCAGCGTGTTGCCTTGTCACGCAGAGGGCCCGGGTTCGATCCCGGTCGGGGCAGTTTTTCTGGGTGAGGTGTTTATCGGGGTGTTTCCTCACCTGTAAGACAAATGTAAGGAAAACTATAAGGCACAAACGGTCCGCAAAATCATATGGCCATCATCATCATCCTTATCATTATCATCATCCTTCACCGGTGTGGAAAGCAACGGGAAGCTACCACACCTACAATTCCCTAGTAAAGCTGCAAAGCTTAGCATGAAATTGCTATGATTGTAGTCAAAGACCTGCACTCGGGCAGAATTACTATAGATAGATTATCATTATTATTTTTTTATTTTCTTGTTAATTCTACATTCTTAACTTATACTTATTATGCATTATTAATCAAGTTGCAGATAATTCGTAATTGTTACTATATGTATAATTTATGTTAATTAATTAATTTTTACCTGGTAAGTCAGTCGTCCTCAATTAAATTATTAAACTTTATATAATTAACATCTTATTACATAACCTCAACGGTGCTTTAATATGAATTTGAAAAGTGTTCATATATTATTTAAGCCTCGTGACGTGAAGGGAGACCTTACGCCTTTAACTGCATTAGGTAAAATAAATAAATAATTAAATAAAAAATAATAGTTAATTATCAGTTATGTTTGAATGAATGATGTCTTTCAACCCATCACGATCGTCATTCACTCAATATTTATCTGTCCTCATTTCATAAACACAACTCCTCCATAAGATAAAATAGCGGACTCCGTTTATCGACTTGTGTTATTTAAGCGTTTTCTAAAAATTTCATGCAAAGTGCAACATTTTAACGAGTATTGATGGATATTCAATTCGTAGACGTTATCAATCATTGTATTTTTAAATCGTCCCGCGTTCAAGCAGAGTTGTTAAGGCAAGACAATTTGGCGCAGAGCTATGGGACTTGCGCTATTTCGAGTCTCCATGGGGGAAGAAATTTTTTCATGGAATTTCGGCCAGTATGGGACCGGTACCCACCCAGCATCGTGAGGTATTTGGGTAGCTACAATAAATAGTGGCTCCAGTTGACAAAACCAGCTATAAAGGCAGATGAGACCAGACGCGCTGACCACATGTCTCTCTATACTGTCTGAATGATCGTCTATATCTGTGATTAATACATGAGGTTGTGAGACCAGCAACGGGTGGTATGTCAAGGGCCTTCTTGGCCTATCGCGCCTATGGGTTTGTTTTGTTTTAAATTAGTCATCATCATCATCACTCCAGGGATTAGGCAATTGCCCGTTCCGACTTCATAATGCATCAGCCCAACGTCTTCTAGGTCTTCCAACATCACGTCTTCCTCTTGCTTGATAATTTCTTGCTAACAATGGATATCTCTCCTTACTCATTCCATCTATGTGATCAATCCATTTCTGTCTGTAATTCGTGACTTAATCAAATAAAGGCTGTACTTTCAATTCTTCTCTCATATCCTCATTTCTTATTCTATCAAGTCTTGTACGTCCTTTTACTTGTCTTAGGAACCTCATCTCCGCCGTCTGTGTTCTACCCTTCTGTCTTTTCACTGGAGCCCAAGTTTCACATCCATACAATATTGTGGGAACTGCCATAACATTATACATTTTTATCTTGGTTTCTTTTCTAATTTTATTTTTGAATGTTCTCTGTATTGTTCCACACATCGTCTGAAATTTATTTATTTTTGGAGTCAATATCTCTTTCCACATTGTAGCCAACATCACAGCTCAAATATTTGAAACTTTTAAATTAGTATTTCTCAATTTTGTTTCTATAAACTAAGTCATGACTTAAAATATCTTATTCCAAGTATCCAACACCAGATGGCAGTAAATAATAATGTATTTTTGAATATATTACAAATTTTGCTACGTACAGGATTTTTTCATGAAAAGCCATTACTTTTGTTTTCTCTGTATTAATTTTCATATTATACTTAGGCCTATGGGTCCACCGCTGGAAAATTTTACCCCAGGAAATGATTGGAAAACATTGGCTCAGGATAGGGATATATGGAGAGCTTATCTCCGCGCGGCCATGAACTTACGGGTTCGATAATGCCAGTGAGTTAGTTACGGTCCACCGCTGTGGTCTCGAGATAGCGTGCTGCCTTGTCACGCAGCGGGCCCGGGTTCGATTCCCGGTCGGGACAGGCTCCTGGGTGTGTTTTTTCTGGGTTTTTCATCACATGTAAGGCAAATGTCAGGAAGATTATGGCCCAACAGTCCCCGAAAATCATCCGGCCATCATCATCATCATCATCCTTCACCGGTGTGGAAAGCAACGGGAAGCTACCACACCTATAATTCCGTAGTAAAGCTGCAAGCATAGCATGAAAATGCTATGATTCCAGTGAAAGACCTGCCCTCTGGCAGAATTACTATGGATGGATACTTTATGGTTATTTTGTTAAAATTACGTGCTGAATACTGTAATTCGCCCTCTTTATGTGCCACTAATGCTACGTCATCTGCAAAAATTAACGTATTTAATTCATATTTCTATTCAATAAACTATATGTCCACGATGACTATATTTGTAACCTTAAATGGAATTTGATAGTTGATACAGTGAGCGCAACATAAATTATACAGACTGTGAAACATTTTAGTGTAATAGTATGTAAAGAGTTGAACCCTGGACGCTCAATAAAACTTGGCATTTCCTAATTCTGCCCTTACAAAATTCAATTACATTAAAAGGGAATCCCAACTGGTCAATATCTGCAGGCCTATTCTCTACAGTATTGACCTCCTTGTGCCATCACTACTTACTGAATGTTTGCATTCTACTTCCTGTGTCATCAGTCATCACAGGATGACGTCAGCCTGTCAGGTTTCATATTCAACCCAAAGTTACTCTTAATTTCTTGAGATGCTCTATCCCTACCCTCGTAAGCCTACCATCTTGAAAACCAGGATCATCAATATGTAAAGCATCATTTTTAGTTTTATTAATGTGCGCCCAATATATTTCCTTCGGTATCCTTTCAAAAAATACTAAATTAAAATAAAAATTATGGCATATTCACCTGAAAGGTCCGTTAATTAAGTTGAGGAGACGGGCCTTTCAGGTGAATATTCCATAATTTTATATTTTAATTTTGAATAATACCTCAACGGAACACATCATGAATCTTACAAAAGTTAAAAAACTCTAAACTAAAAATATATAAAACTGTTATTCTACCAGTTGTATTATATGGATGCGAAACATGGGCTCATACTTTAAGGGAGGAAAGGAGATTGCGAATATTTGAGAATATGGTTCTTACAAAATTGTTTGAGCCAAACAGAAATGAACAGACAGATGAATGAAGAAGACTACATAACAGTGAACAACATGGTCTTTTAGAAAGCCAGATATAATAAGAACAGTTAAGTCTCGTAGACTGCGATGGGCAGGACATGTGGCAGGAATGGGTAATGAAAGATGTTCATGGAA
Source organism: Diploptera punctata (assembly GCA_030220185.1). NCBI lineage: Eukaryota > Metazoa > Arthropoda > Insecta > Blattodea > Blaberidae > Diploptera > Diploptera punctata. Next base: position 6,376,541 of record JASPKZ010003868.1, on the reverse strand, counting down.
GTTTCTTGTAGGAAAACCAGAGGGAAAATGCCCAGTTGGTAGACCAAGAATAAGGGGGGAGAATAACATTATTATTAGAAGTATTAGTATTTGTATTATTATTATTATTATTATATTATTATTATTATTATTATTATTATTATTATTATTATTATTATTATTATTATTATTATTATTATTAGTCGGCCGCGGTGGACTAGTGGTTATGCTCCTTGCCTCTGGTCCCAAGGGTCGCGGGTTCAAACCCGGCCGGGGTCGATGTATTTTTTAGGACGGAAAAATCCAAGGAGCAAGTCCTCCGGGAGGGACTTTCAGTCGTGGGTCCCGAATCTGAAGATTTTCTGGCTCGTAAAATATCCATAAGCTTGAATGAAAAGGCCTCTAAGCAAAATTTACGGAATTTTCCCGTCCTAGTACTACCTTGGTTTCCTAGATGTCAGTATGACATCTATACGAAAACAAGTGTAACTAAATTAGTATGGTTCAAATTCTTCCCTGTAGGGGGAGAGCGCCTAAGTCTCTGTAAAGGGAAAACATAGGCTTACAATACAATTATTATTATTATTATATTATTATTATTATTATTATTATTATTATTATTATTATTATTATTATCATCATCATCATCATCATCATCTTATTTGTCCTTTAGTCATGTATGTTGTAGTAAAGTAATTTATGCCTGATTTAACTTGTGTTGGAATATTTTAGTAGCCACTAAACGTGTTGTAGAGTCTATATTATGAAGTTGGGTGTTATGAGTCACTGGTAAGTATTGTCAAGACACTTTACTGTGTATCACGTGCACACTGACTCGTTTACGACATATATGATCAAAAGACAAATAAAAGTGTTAATAATAATAGTATTATGATTATTATTATTGATTATTATTATTAATTCTTCTTCTTCTTCTTCTTCCTTCCAAGTATTAGGCCAAGGCCTGTTACGATCCTATAGAAAATTTTCCCTCCCCGGGAAATTCTCGTACATAAGACTTGAAAGCATAATAATAGTCCCTTCGATTGGTTGCTGGCCAAAGGAAGGCAAGACCAGTGATGGGGCTGCCATCTTATAGCCTCTGGTCAGGCTTTTCTGGAGAAGAAAAGAAAATAAAAGAAAGAAGTAATGGAAGAAAGGAAAGACTCCCTAGCCCTCGGATGCCCTAATAGCGTCGGGGTCGAAAAAAACAAGAGTTAACCAAGAGAGGTTAGATAGTAAAGTTAAAAGAGTGCAAAACACAAGTAAGTGGAAGAAATGTTTTGTTCAGCTTGGGTACCTTGTGGTCGCCAACCACATATCCCCTAGATGAGGACCCCTGAGGGGAATTATTATTAATTATTATTAAGTTATATTATTATTAATAATTATATTAGGAAGAATGAGGAGGAAGAATTGTAGCGGAAGAAGGAGAGGAAGGAAGAAGGAGGGGAGGAGGAGAGGAGGAGGAGGAGGAAGGAGGAGGAGGAAGGAGGAGGAGGAGGAGGAGGAAGGAGGAGGAGGAAGGAGGAGGAGGAGGAAGGAGGAGGAGGAAGGAGGAG